>SJYF01000263.1:470548-507413 GCA_006410515.1 Procapra przewalskii | reverse complement strand
TAATTCATTTAATGTGAAGGCATTATTTTGATGCCAAAATCCAGAAATAATAGCAAAATAAAAGAGAACTAACCCTTTGTCCAGCTCCTTTATAAACACAGGGGCAGAAAAACATTCAACACAAAATATTAATAGAATTCAAAAATACTTTTAAATAATTATTAATCCTGACCAAACAAGATTTATTTTTAAAAAGGAAAAGCATTGTATTATTAAGAAATTTACTAAGAGAATACAATACATAAGAGAATATGTAGTATAAGGGATATAAAGCAATTATCTCAACAGAGGGTAAAAAGACATCCTGTAAACTTTCACGGCAACCATGGGAAAGCTTTATCTATTTGTGGAACTGTAAGCATAATGACTGAAAATAAGAATACAAGTTACTTTTGGAAGATGAGAGTAAAGAGGTAACAAGAAACATCACGAAGGGTTTGGCATTAACAAAATCTTGGTAGCCAGAGGATGCCAGGGGAGAGCACTGAGCATAGGTATGATCTGATTGGACTGCTATTTATCGGGCTGACTCCAGCAGCAGTGCAAGAGACAGACCACAGAGAAAACAGCTAGAGGAAAACAGAAAGAAAACAGACCAATTCGGTGTAAGAGAATTCCAGTAATCGTGGAAAGAATGCCTACATCTACTGAGCTGGTGGCACTGGGAACGGCATTGATAGAAATAGTAAGGGAGGCGTGACGGCTGGATTCGCATGATGCTGCAGTTTCATGGCTGTGGAAAGTAACTGAGATGGAAGAATCTGGTTTCATCTACCATTGGGTAGACGGCGGGGGCATTCACGGGGTTGGGAAAAATCAGGGGCGCCATGGTGGCAACTGGATGCCATCTGGGGCAACGTGGCAGCTCACTGGCAGGGGGAAAAGCTCGAAGGAAGCAGACATTATGAGGAAAAGAGAAAGAGCTTGTAAGGATTTGGGAGGAAACTAGCAAACATACAGATGCAGGCACGGACACACAAGACTGGATCATCAAATCTAGCTGACGCTCATCAGTGCTTTCCCCAAGATCAGCCTTTACAGATAATCTGAAGGTTCAGTCAGAGAGGAGCCACAGGGAATGCGGGGAGACACCTGTGATACTGACGGTATCTCCATGGTTACATCCTTCCCACGACGGACATCAGCTCCAAGAACTCCAAATGGTTTATGAAGGTTATCTCACACAGTGTGCAAAGTTTAGATTATAAACATTTCCATTTTTTATCTCAAATGGCCCACTAGCTATGTGATATTTTCCAGCTAGCCATCTATCTAGATTTTAAACTTGATCCATAGCAATTGCAAATCAGGAACATCCTGTTAAAAACATTTTATGAGTAACGATTCTCTTCTTAGTAAATATCATTAGTCTATTGGACAAGCAGTCTGCTTATCATGTTTTCATGACTCGGCAAGTTCATCCACCTTGTTTCCTTCCTGAGTATCCCAGCGGCCTTCCTGGTGGTGGAGAAAGGATGGAACACGGGTAAAATGCTTTAATTTTTTCTTTTTCACTGAATAGGTCAGTGGAAGGTAGTATCAACAAAAGAGGCAATTTAGTAGTGCCATATGCTGTTCTTTTTAATTGAATAACAATTAGATTATTGGTTCCCTTAGCAACCTCAATTTCATAGTAAAATCCAGAAAACTTACAATCTGCTATGAATTGATGTAAGCAGAAAATAAGAATGCTGAAGTATGGGCTATTTTTAAGTCTGTTAAAAGAATGAGAAACAGGAACACAGAAGGGAAGGCAAAATCAATAAATCTTTTAGGTGGGTCAGATGCAAGTTTAATTATTTTATGCTGAAAAATAAGGAATCTAGTAGAGAGGAAATTAGGGAGAGACAAGAAAAGAGAGGGATCATTGTTACTTTGCATAAGAGTCATTCAACCATACAATGAATGAGGGAATTGCTAAAGAAAAATTCATGACTGTCTATGTTGGAGATGACCCGTTTCACCATAAACCTTTACTAGCCTGAGCAGCAGATAATTATACTTTTTAAACTATAGTATGTGTCAAGAGTAGGGCAAGTTAAGACACATATTTTGATTGACTTGAAACAGCTATGACAGCCCAGTTAGAAAGTATTCCCAGTTGATTCCTGTGCGCAGTATTGAGCTCTTAGACCGCAGTTTCCTCATTTCACATGTCCAGCGTTTTTCTGAAATGCTTCTTTGTTTAAACTGTCCCAGAGTGAGAAAGGCAGAAAACTTATAACCAACGAGTGGGCTCATCTAATAAATAAGCAAACTGTACAAATCTTGACTTCAAATCAGCTCAGTTCACTCATTCAATCGTGTCTGACTCTTTGGGACCCCATGGACTGCAGCACGCCAAGTCTCCCTGTCCATCGCCAATTCCCAGAACTTGCTCAGACTCATGTCCATCGCATTGGTGATGCCATCCAACATCTCATCTTCTGTCGTCACCTTCTCCCGCCTTCAGTCTTTCCCAGCATCAGCATCTTTTGCAATGAGTCAGTTCTTCGGATCAGGTGGCCAGAGTATTGCAGTTTCAGCTTTACCATCAATCTTTCCAATGAACAGGACTGATTCCTTTAGGATGGACTGGTTGGATCTCCTTGCAGTCCAAGAGACTCTCAAGAGTCTTCTCCAACACCACAGTTCAAAAGCATAAATTCTTCAGTGTTCAGCTTTCTTTATAGTTCAACTCTCACATCTATACATGACTACTGGGGAAACCATAGCTTTGACTAGATGGATCTTTGTTGGCAAAATAAGGTCTCTGCTTTCTAATATGCTGTCTAGGTTTGCCACAATTTTTCTTCCAAGAAGCATATGTCTTTTAATTTCATGGCTGCAGTCACCATCTGCCGTGATTTTGGAGCCCAAGAAAATAAAATCCGTCACTGTTTCCATTTTTCCCCCATCTATGTGCCATGAAGTGATGAGACAGAATGCCATGATCTTCGTTTTTTGAATTCTCCTCTTCACTTTCGTTAAGAAGCTCTTTAGTTTTTCTTTGCTTTCTGCCATAAGGGTGGTGTCATCTGCATATCTGAGGTTATTGATATTTCTCCCAGCAACCTTGATTTCAGCTTGCGCTTCATCCAGCCTTGCATTTCACATGGTGTACTCTGCATATAAGTTAAATAAGCAGAATGACAATATACAGCCTTGATGTACTCCTTTTACAATTTGGAACCATTCCATTGTTCTGTGTCCAGTTCTAACTGCTGCTTCTTGATCTGCACACAGATTTCTCAGGAGGCTGATAAGGTGGTCTGGAATTCCCATCTCTTTAAGAATTTTTCCACAGTTTGTGGTGTTTCACACAGTCAAAGCCTTTGGCATAGTCAATAAAGCAGAAGATGTTTTTCTGGAACTCTCTTGCTTTTTTGGTTGTCCAACAGATATTGACAATTTGATCTCTGGTTCCTCTGCCTTTTCAAAATCCAGCTTGAACATCTGGAAGTTCTTGGTTCACGTACTGTTGAAGCCTGTCTTGGAGATTTTTGAGCATTACTTTACTTGTGTGTGAGATGAGTGCAATTGTGCAGTAGTTTGAACATTCTTTGGCATTGCCTTTTTTGAAGATTGGAATGAAAACTGACCTTTTCCAGTCCTGTGGCTACTGCTGAATTTTCAATATTATATTCTATTTCCAGATACTTTATTCTAGTATGAATCTGAAATTTTGGTCACCATACATGTAATGTAGAATGAGAATATATTAAGTCACATGACTCCTAATTTCACTCCCTTCTGTTTCTGGTAAAATGGTGAGCATTCTGTAAGAAACTGAGAGACTACTTTTTCAAACAATCCAGTTAATTCTTTAAAGACAGTTTAAAATTGTATGGCATTTTTTACCATACAAATCATTTCAAACTTGAAAGGAAACACCAAAGACTCCAAATAGCCAAAGCAACCCTAAGAAAGAAAGGCAGAACAGTAACTATCCACTCTCTCTGACTTCAAACTATACTACAAAGCTACTGTAACGAAAACAGCATGGTTCTGACACGGAAACTGACACACAGATCAATGGAACAGAACAGAAAGCCAAGAAATAAACCCACACACTTTTGTGAACAATTAATCTACAACAATGGAGGCAAGAAGAAACAGCAGGGAAAAGAAAGTCTCTACAATAAATGGTGTTGAGAAAACTGGACAGCAACTTGCAAAAGAATCAAACTGGCCTAATTTCTTGCATCATAAAGAAGAATAAACTCAAAATGGTTAAATACTTAAATGTGAGACCTGAACCCATAAAACTCCTTAGAAGCAAACAGGCAGTGTGCTCTCTGACATCAGTCTCAGCAATGTTCTACAGATGTGTCTCCTCAGGCAAGGGGAGCAAAAGCGAAAACAAGCAAGGGGAACTACATCAAACTACAAAGCTTTCCACAGTGAAGGGCAACATCAGCAAAATAAAAAGGCTGCTTACTGAATGGGAGAAGAGATTTGCAAACAATTTGCCTGATCAGGGGCTAATATCCAAAGTATACAAAGAACTCATGCAATTCAGCCCAAAACGCCACCAACAACAAAGCAACCCTCTTTAGAGAATGGGCAGAGATCCTGCAGAGACATTTTTCCAGAGAACATACACAGATGGCCAGCGAGCACATGAAAAGATAATCAGAATCGTAATCATAAGGGAAATGCAAATCAAAGCCCCAATGAAATATCACTTCACACGTGTCAGAACGGCTATCGTCAAAAAGATAGAGAATAAGAAGTGTTAGGAAGGATGCGGGAAAAGGAGACTCATGCATTATTGGTGGGGATGCAAACTGGGGCAGCCTCTATGGAAGACTGTATGGGTATTTCTCAAAAACCTAAAAACAGAACTATCATACAATCCCAACAATTCCACTTCTGTATTTTTCTTAAGGAAATGAAAACATTGATTCAAAAATATAAATGCACACCCATATTCCTTGCAAGATTATTTACAACAGCCAAGGTATGGATGGAAGCAAACTAAACCATGATATGCATGCAAGTATATATATATATATATGTCTCATATATATGTGTACATGTATGCATTATATGTATGCCTATTATATATGCATGCATGTATATTTGTGTATATAATGAACTATTATTCAGTCATAAGAAAGAATGAGATATTGCCATTTATGACAACATAGACAAAACTAGAGGGTATTATGCTAAGTGAAAGAAGACAGAGAAAGACAAATGTGGAATCTAAAAAAAAATCAAAAAATGAACAAACAAAAGCAGGAGTCATAGACACAGAGAACAGACAGGCAGTTTCGGGGGGAACGCGGTCAGGGGAGGAGAGAAATAGAGGAAGGAGAGCCACAGGCACAGGCTTTTGGTTAGAAAATAAATGAGCCACAGGAACGAAGTGCACAGGGTGGGGATATAGCCACTATTCATGTAGTATCTTTGCACAGAGACAGATGACAACTAGTCTCATGGTGAGCATTTTGAAATGTACAGAAATATGGAAACATTATGCCGGGTACCAGGAACTGACATTGTTTAGTAGGTCAATTATACTTTGAAAATAAAGAAACTTATAGGAAAAGAGATCCGAACTGTGGTTACTAGAGGTACAGGTGGGTAGGGTGCAAATTGGGTGGGGCAGTCATAATGTACAAATTCCAATCGTAAGATAAATAAGTATCAGTACTAGGAATGTAATGTACAACATGGTAAAGATAATTAAAACTGCTATGCATTATGAATGAAAGTTAACAGAGTAAACCTTGAGTTTTCATCAAGAGGAAGAAAATGATTTTTTTATTTATCTAATATCGTATTGATATGAGATGATGGATATTCATTAAACCCATTGTGGTCATCATGCATGTAAGTCAAACCATCATGCCATACACCTTGAGCTTATCCAGTGCTCTGTGTCATTTATATCTTAATAAAACTGGGGGGAAAGTGTTAACTGGAAATGTTGTCTTACCTGTTTTGCTCTCTCAAAGGGGCATACGTAAAAGGGGCACATAGGAGTTACTCTGTTTAAGTTTGTTAATTTACTTACTTCAAAGTAATTCCAGATTTTCTGATTTTAAATACTGAGTATTTACTGATTTCAGTACCACAAAATCACAATTAAGATAAACCATCCAAATTATTCAACAAATGAATTGCATCTTTATATTCAAGAAGTTGTGCTACATACCAGCAACCACCTCTTCCACAACAGGACTGATAGGGAGATGTGCCATAGGTTTGGACTGCCCCACTGAGGACATCATTATATCCTCAGTATATGACTAAATGCAGTCACAGACACTTCCCCAAGTTCAAACGGTAAGGACAGAATGGAAATAATGGGAGAGGGGAGGTAAGGAAAAACATGTGCTCTTTTACATACTTGCAAGATGCATGGTCTCTTCTGCGACATGATAAATCATTCAAAATCTTTCCTCCATCCATACTCTGCGTCTTCTCATGTAGAAATCTTCTACATCTTCCAAATATGGTATAGGTGTGAAAGCAGAAACACATTAATTAAAAAAAAAAAAGATTGTCACACCACATCTTTTCTGAAGAATATTTACTTTCCCAGAGTTAAGTTTCTCCAGTTGCTCATCTCGTGGAAGATATAAGGAATGAAAACTAACAAGAGATTTGTTTCAATGCTAATTCAGTTAAGTGAAGAGAAAATTTGTCTCCTTACATGGCAAACTATGACCCTGACTTTCAAATATGCTTATGAAAAGGAGTTAGGAAACTTCTGCTCTCTATCACTCCCAGTTCTTGAACAAAAGTGACAGTCAAATGAAGTGGTTAGGGTTTTGGTTGGGTGATTTGTGCTTGCCACACATGTGGTTCAAAGATATTTGAAGGGCATTACTGGGGCATCATCCCTAGCTAATGTCACGCACTGCAAAGAGCACACCTAATCTTTGAGGGAAAGAATTGCAAAGTGTTTTGTGCTTCCATTTTATTTTAATTCCTTTTTTCAGATATGAAACATGATAGGTTATTAAAGCTGTTACATATGACCAATAATAAAATTCAAATGGACTGAGTGAAAGAAATACTGCCATTTACTTCAATGACCAAGTAGACTTTTATTCTATTACTTACTTTCTCTCTGAGCTCTATGTAAGCTGGAAATCATGACCTACATGTACATTGTAAGATGCTCCATGCTGCTAAGACATATGGCAGCGGGGAACAAGAGCTTTGACAGTCGAGTTTCTTGTAGATATATGACCTTGGCCAAGTGATTTGGCCTAAGACTGCATTCCCTCATCAGTTGAACTAAGAATGTGGGTAATAATTCCAAATCTTTCTCTTGTGCAATCTAGTGAAAAGCAGATTGATGCATTTCCTGAATCTCTTAAAATCTATAGATTTCCCTCCAACTCATTTTTTGTTCCTATTCACAATTTATTTGTTAAATAAACAAGCTCTAAGTTTTGCTGATCTTATTCATGTGGTGTTAATATGTCCGTCTGTCTTTGCATCTCCTGGCAAATGACAGATGTTTACTTTGATTAAATTCAGATTTAATTTTTTGGCAAGAATATTTTGGAGGCAGTATTACATTCTTCTTTTTGCAGGCACATGATAAATGACTGCTTTTCTTTTTGGGATATTAGCAATTGATAAGCAATGCCGAGTTCATCGTTTCTATAGAGATTTCTGAGTCTGTTTATGATAAAGAGTTTCAAAATATATGTTGACACTGTAAGAGCCTATTTGTGTTTAACTTTATATAATTTTCTCTTCTGTTAAAAAAAACCTGGAAGTTTTTATAAACTGTAATAAATAAGCAGAAATAAGCCAATTCCTGCATAATTACCTGAGAAATTCAGTCTACCAGCCTTTCCAAAAGCCCTGAGGAATTTTTTTTGTTTTTTTTGTATTGCAAATCTGAGTGACAATTTCTACCCTCGACACTATCAAGAAGAAAGAAATCTGCCAGAGGCAGCGACGGCGTCAATGGGAAGACCTCGTCCTGGTTAGACTCACCAGAAAGATTCCCCAGAGGACAGGGCGCACGGTAAGACTCCGTGCTGACCCGGGGGCCCAGGCGAAGCCGCCTTACAAGCTCTCCTGGCGCGGAGAGCGGGCCGCCTGCCTGGGAGGCGCGGGGAGCGGGCAGCGGGGTACCGGCCTGAAGACGGCAGGCTCGGCCGTCCCGCGAGCCCGGCGTGCAGCGCGGATCCGTGCACAGCTCCTCAGGCTGCGCCCGCTTACCCTCCGGCTGGAGGGTATGTTAGGCACACCGGGGAAGGAGCAATTTCAGCTGGGTATCAAAGGCAGCCTGGATGGGAAGCCCCAGGCACTGAAATGAACAACCACAGACGGGTGGAGAGCAGCAGGGGTCTCAACAGAGGACGCAGAAAACTCTGCCAGGAGAACCCTGATAAGGAATAGAAAAGCTCGCCAACCTTGTGCTCCCGGGTTTAGTAAAAAAAACGTCTGTAACTCTCAATGCATTTCATCGTAGGAAGAAAGTTTCTTACCACGGTGAGGTTTTCGGGTGGCCCAGAAGTTGCGCCTTAGAGAAAGGTGCCTTTCTTTCCTCCTCCCCCCCTCCCTCTCTCTCTTCCTCCTTTCCTTCCTTCCTTCCCCTCTCTCTCTCTGTTTTTTTTGTTGTTGTTCTTGTTTTCTTTTGTTTCTCTCTCTCATCAAAAGTAGGATTTCCTACTATGTCTAAATACTGACCTTCATTCACGCTCAGTCAGTTCAGTCGTGTCCGACTCTCTGCATCCCATGGACTGTAGCCCACCAGGCTCCTTTGTCAGTGGATTCTCCATGCAAGAATACTGGAGTGGATTGCCATTTCCTTCTCCAGGGGATCTTGCTGACCCAGGGATCAAACCTCGGTCAGCTGCAAGGGCAGGTGGATTCTTGACCCATGGAGCCACCAAATATCAATTCCTAATTATGCAATAGTGAGATACCTAGGTATTGCCCAGTATCAGGTATAATTATACTTTCCATCCATACTTCAATGAAAATGAACTATAACATACAGTGAAATAATGCTACTGCTGACCAGGTTGGAAAACCACTCTTAGTGACCTGCTTCTGCGTGGCTATCTATAAGTGGAAAAGAAGGTTTGGCAGCAAAAAGAGAGGCTTGGAGTCTGTGGTCACACGTGCTGTGTGGTTGGGCTGAGGATCAGCAGAATGAGCTGTGGAAGGGCTAAGTAGAACTAGGAAGGGTCAACTTGCTGAGTCTAGGAAGCAATAGGCAATTTCTTCTTCTTGGTTCTCAACACTCCGGAAGGGAACGGCCATGAAAGTGACAGGCGCTCAGTCGTGTCCGGCTCCTTATGACCCCATGAACCATACAGCCCATGGGATTCTCCAGGCCAGAATACTGGAGTGGGAGCCTTTCTCTTCTCCAGGGGATCTTTCCAACCCAGGGATCAAACCCAGGTCTCCCGCATTGCAGGCAGATTTTTTACCAGCTGAGCCACCAGGGAAGCCCAAGAATACTGGAGTGAGTAGCCTATCCCTTCTTCAGAAGATCTTCCTGGCCCAGGAATCGAAACAGGGTCTCTTGAATTGCAGGCAGATTCTTTACGAGCTGAGCTGTCAGGGAATGACCATGAATCTCTGAATAAAGTCACTTGTGAGCCAACGGACCAAGGAAACCAACAAACCTTCCAAAGAGCAGCATTTGGGTCCCATGTGCTACTGATAACACACAGCTACACCTACAGCTGCAACTTTTGGATGTGATGTTTTTACTCAGGACAGAATCACACTCATTCACAAACACTCTTGTATACCCTTCCTAATATATTTATTTATTTATTAATATCTTCTAGTAATACAAGAGTTGCTTTTCATCTTCCTCTTCCTTGGAGAAATGATGGGCATCAAACAGATTGATCAATAATAATTCCTTCACTGTTGGATGGTAATGGTTTTTCAGTATTTTCACTGCCCACCTCACTATATCAGACCCCTTACCAAAGTCTCAGTTAGTTGGTCCTGTCCAATTTCCATTCACACTTTTCTCAGTAGCTCTTACCGTTTCCAATTTTCCTCTTAATCTATGGTCTCTTAGGCTCATCTACTTTCTTTAAGAGCATGTCCACCTGCTCATAAGATAGAATCACATGAATATAGGAGAATAATAGCGATGATGTATGCTACATCTGAACAAGAACAAGGCATTGAATTCTTTGAGAAAAACAACTAAATTAATTTCGATGCACTCTGTCTGGCCTTATCCAGACCTCAGGTGTAGCTTAAATGTTTGTAGCCATATACACATGCCTACTTGTTAACGTAGATTCTTGTGAGTGGTGAATAAATGTCCAGAAAGCTTTTCCATAATATTTATATCAAATTTTCAAAGAGGGAGAATTCAGAGTGCAAGGGAATATCTGTCCTTCACTAAGTCAGGCACACAATGAGCCCGTTAAGTTACCCTGAACAGCTTGTTCTTAGTTTAGGATGTCATAATAGTTGCTCATATGTCACTGCCAAAATCCATCTCTCCCACAAAGCAACATCAAACCAAAAAATCGACCAGCTGCCTTTATCATGAAAAACTCAGGTTCAAAGCAGTGGGCAACCATATGATGTTCATAGCAATGAACTAGCCAGCAACTGCTGCACACACTAGATGTGGGGCCATGACACACGCCGTGAGCCTGTGCTATATCAGACCATGATGCGGAGGGTTTAAGCTCCCCAAGCAGTGTGGGAAAAATGGAATTACTCTTTGTCATAATCACTATAATTTGAAGGATACTTAGTCTATTGAAATAATATATGAAAACATACCTTTTAAACAGTGATTTTCATCTAAATACACAGAGTTGCTGTTATGGGCTAAATTGTATCTCCCTAAACACTAGGACCTCAGAATGTGAATGTATTTGTCGATATGCCATTTAAAAGGGTCATTAAGTTAAAATGAGACCACCAGGATAGGTCCTACATCAGTCTGATTGGTGTCCTTAAAAGAACAGATGAGGACCCACAAGGAGACACTGAGGGTGTGCACACAGAGACCAGCCCGTGAACCTACAGGGAGACGCCGAGGGTGTGCACGCAGAGACCAGCCCGTGAACCTACAGGGAGATGCCAAGGGTGTGCACATAGAGACCAGCCAGTGAACCTACAGGGAGATGCCGAGGGTGTGCACGCAGAGACAAGCCCATGAAACTACAGGGAGACACAGAGGGTGTGCATGCAGAGACCAGCCCGTGAACAGACACCATCCGGGGAGAGAGACCTATGAGAGACCCAGTGCAGCCGACACGTTTGCCTTGAATGCTGAGCTCCAGAATGGAGAGGAAAGAAATTTCTAATGTTTAAGTGACCCAGTCTGAGACATTCATATGGCAGCCTTATGAATACAGTTACTATTATTAGTTAAAATTAAAAGAACGACTGGAGATTAGAGTCAATCTAAGCCCTATTGCTGTTGTTCCGTCACTCGGGTGCAAGCTGACTCTTTTGTGACCTTGTGGACCGTAGCTCAGCTGGGCCCCTCTGTGCATGGGATGGATATTCCAGGCAAGGATACTGGAGTGGGTTGCCATTTCCTTCTCTAAGGGATCTTCCCCAGTCAGGGATCGAATCCTCATCTCTTATACTGCAGGCAGATTTTTATCACAAGGACTTCCCTGGTGGCTCAGCTGGTAAAGAATCCGCCTACAAGACGGGAGACCTGGGTACAATCCCTGGGTTAGGAAGATCCCACGGAGAAGGGAAAGGCTACCCACTCCAGTAATCTGGCCTGGAGAATTCCATGGACTATATAGTCCATGGGGTCACAAAGAGTCAGACTTGACTGAGTGACTATCTTTTTTACCACTGAGCCACCAGAAAAGCCCCATAAGCTCTATCAAGCCAAAACAAATGTTTAATGCAACGTTATACATCTAATTGTTCCAAAAGGGTTCTCCTAGAGGAGAAACCCTGATGAGCACAATTTCTTTTCTATATCATGGGAGAGAGGTTATTTCTATGGGAGCCGAGTCTCTGACCATGGAGAACCTCACAGGCATGCTTGGGAGCCAGGGGCTGCATAGTCTTGAAACCTTAATCTCTTTTTTTTTTCATTTTTTTAATTCATTTATTATTATTTCCCTACATTACAATACTATTTCAACAGATTTCAGAACAGGTAATTATTTCTTCAATGAATCCCATAAAAAAGGCCATAGAGAAAGTTGTTTCTAAGGTGATAAGACCGTGTTGAGGGTTAGAATGAGGCCCATGATGTTTACAGCCTGCTCCTTGGCTGCTCAGTCACTGAGCCGCTCATCTTCCAATCAACAGGCTTTTAAGGAGGGCCTGCCCCGCAACTTGATAATTAAATAGTGCCTTAAAATAATTGGCAGTTCATTTTCTAAGACAGATTGGGTGATAGAAATTATATTCTCTTCCAGCATATAATGACTACTTGCAGTAATTAAAGGACGTTTGCTATTGGTGTTTGTAGCACAGTATAGGGATGAGGCGGGAGGTAGATTCTCCGCCCCCACCAGGGGAAAGCGATTGGAGATTCATTCCCTGGCCGAAGCTCCAGGACAAGGCTAGCAGGACAGTTAAGAGAGGAGGCTGGGCCCTGCTCCGACCACGTATGCCTCATTCTTGAAGTCAGGAGAGCTCCCCGACCACACATGCTCAGAAAGGCTCCCTGGATGTTAAAGGGAGTGATGAGTGACGTCAAGCTGCCCACAAGCCTTTGCAGTAGAATCCCTCTTGGCTAAGAGAGGCGTGGCACACAGGGGAGCACCCACGGACTGTGACTCAGGCAAACCAAGATGACTGACGGAAGGAAAACCAGGAGCAGCGTGCCGTGAAGGCAATTCAACACACCACGAGGGTGTGCCTCTCACTCCCGGGGTCTGCCTGTGTGTTCATCCACACGCACTGCGCTCTTTTTCCTCTTGGTATGTTCCTTGCTTCACTACTTTCTTCGTGGAAATTCTTTTGCAAAAATCCAAAGGGCCAGGCTGCAGTCCATGGGGTCGCGAAGAGTCAGACACGACTGAGAAACTCCCCTTTCACTTTCCATTTTCATGCATCGGAGAAGGAAATGGCAACCCACTCCAGTGTTCTTGCCTGGAGAATCCCAGGGACGGGGGAGCCTGGTGGTCTGCCTTCTGTGGGGTCGCACAGAGTCGGACGTGACTGGAGCGATGCAGCAGCAACAGCAGCAAAGGGCCAGGACCCTTGTCACCGGACACCAGTCTAGCGTCCAGGATCTGGCACTGTCGCTGCTGCAAAGGGCCTCGGTCTCTGGGGGGGAGCCCAGGCCCACTCTGAGTTGTCGTTGAGGCCACCCGAGGTCAGGGGAACTAGAGCAAAGGAACAGGCTTACCTCCGAGAAAAGTCAGCCGTGGGTCCTGCTGCAGGGCCCGTCGTCAATGACTTTGGTCCCGTCCACCGTTATCTTCCAAACGCGGCAGTTTCTGCTCAGAGATCTGCCTTCTCTGAGATCGCTGAGGTTCAGGCTCTTCATCTGCACAGGACCCTCTTTCCAAGGAGCCCTAGCAAAAGGAAAAAAGTTTGATATTTCTTTTTGTTGTTATTGATAGTTGGCTTTCAAAAATCATGATTTGCTGTGATTGCTTGATTATTCAGAGTATTCACATTTCTATCTAATTGTGCACTTCTAATTTTGTATGTGCCAAATAAGTATCAAACAAGGACATCCGTAGATGACAGCTATTTCACAGATGATATACTAATGACTCAGAGAAGTTAAAGATGGTCTCAAGCTGAGGAAGTTTTGCCTTCTGCCCAATATTTGGCAATACCACGAGAAATTTTGGGCTTCCTTGATAGCTCAGTTGGTAAAGGATCCATCTGCAATGCAAGAGACCCCAGTTCGACTCCTGGGTCAGGAAGATCCCCTGGAGAAGGGATAGGCTACGCACTCCAGTATTCTTGGGCTTCTCTTGTGGCTCAGCTGGTAAAGAATCCGTCTGCAATGCAGGAGACCTGGGTTCAATCCCTGGGTTGGGAAGATCTCTTGGAGAAGGGAAAGGCTACCAACTCCAGTATTCTGGCCTGGAGAATTTGATGTGTAATCCATGGGGTCTTGAAGAGTTGGACACAAGTGAGCGAATTTCACTTCATTTCACTGAGATATTTTTGGGTTTTATTACAAGGGGTGTGGCTACCAACATCTTGTGGGTAGAAGACAAGGATGCTGCATACCATCCTAAAATGCAGAGACCAGCCTCCCATATCCAAAAATTATCCCAACCAAAACTGCCAATAGAGTCCAGCCTGAGAGACTTTAAGGTAAAATGTCCACTCTTTCAAAACTAGGGCGTGGTAAGCCAGGATCTAGAGCCAAGTGTATCTAGAGCCAAGTGTATCTAGAGCCAAGCCAACCGCAGACCACAAAGCTCACGCTGTTTCCTCTGCATGACTCCAAAACGGGGAGCCACTCCCTCCTCCTGGGGACCTTCCCGACCCAGGGATTGAGCCCAGGTCTCCTGCCTCACAGGCGGGTTCCTTACCAGCTGAGCCGCCAGGGAAGCCCCCACGACTGGTTGTAGCGGTCGGACTCTCCTCCATCAGCAGCATCGGTTTCTGTGCTCTGATAAAAATTAGTCTCAGTTGGACAGGACCTTGGTGGTCACTGAGTTTGCCTTCCTGATGTTTTGTAAGTGAAACTAACAGATGTGTGTGGGGACGCGCTGGTGTGAAGAGAGGGTGGTGGACACGCAAGATGGCACCAGCCCTTTTCCAGTGCTACGGGTCCCCGTGAAAGGCACCATCACGTGCTCAGGGATGCCAGCCAGGCCCCAGAAGGCATCCTTACCCTTGTCCGCTCCCCTCCTCACCGTATCCAATCCGTGATTTCACCTCTTAAAGCCACTGCAAGTGGTCTTCCACTGGTGCTCTCGCGTCCACCTTGGTGGACCCAGTCTACAACACGGTCAGAATGATCCTTTTGAAATGTGCATCTGAATATGGTATCCACCTAGGTTCTGATCCCCACAGTAACTGCTCATCCCTCTGTGACCCTGGGTTAAATCACACAACAAGTTCCCACTGGTCTTAGAGTAAAAGCCCAGATCCCCCCAGCGGCCACCAAGGTCCTTGTCATCACACCTGTGGTTTTCATTGCAGAATCACCTGCTGTCTTTCTCTCTCTTCCCCGGTGGTCTACTCACTGGCTCTCTCTTTTCTCTTTGACCCATGCATGTCACTTTCCACTGCAAGGCCTTGCACTATGCTTAAAACACCCTGCTTCTCACTCCTGCCTCTTTTTTACCTAATGCATTTAAATAAATCTCTCACTCCCTTGGATAGGCCACATTCTCACATTCTATGTTTCCATAGCACAACACAGATCTCTTTGTGAACATATCACAGCTATAGTTTTAAGTTTACATGTGTGATCATGTTTTAAAACTGCAATTTGCACTATAAGCTTCATGAAGGTAGGTAAGCTGCTGAGTTTTGCTTGAAAAGCAAAGTCTATTGAGTCTGTCCTCAGTATCTCCTAGAGAACTGGGCACTTAATGAAGTTCAATAAGTACTTGTTGACTGAATTAGTGCACAAATAAATGGATTAACGCTTAGATTAATGAATGCATTGTAAAGTGTTTATTGTTCAGTCATGCCCTACTCTTTGCAATTCACTGTAGCCTATCAGACTCCTCTGTCCATGGAATTTTCCATCCAAGAATACTGGAGTGGGTAGCCATTTCCTCCTCCAGGGAATCTTTCCAACCCAGGGACCAAACCGGCATCTCCTGGGCATTGTATATTCTTTACTGTCTGAGCCGCCAGAAGGTCAATCCTTCGATTAACGAATGCATCATAGTAAAAAGTTAAGTAGACTTAGGGTAAATATAAGCCTTAACGCTCAGTGTAACTAAGCTCTGGGTTAGGTATGATACTAGGTAAGTCAGAGCCAACAAGATCTTAGGCAGCTGGAGATATCTAAGGCAGGACAGTCACTGACTACAACGTATCAAGAGCTAATTGGTGAACTGCGTTTTCATATGAAACGAAGCTTTTAATTTGCACTTTCCTGTAAACCAGTTAATGATTTTTCCAGAGTGTAGTATTTAATGCCTTGAATGATCATTACTAGCAAAAATAAGAATATGACATTAATGATGATGATACCATCGGTTTCAATGGCAGGTGGCAACAGAGAACAGCTTTCTCCAAAAGCCCTCACAGGGCCACCCTGAGGTGAGCTCTCATGATCCAGCAGAGGAGACAGGGTTCTGGCATCGGAGCCCACGCGGGGACCCTCACCTGCTCCGCCTGGAGCCGCAGGAAGCCCTGATTCACGTCAGGCTGGGGCTGGCCGTCCGCTCCAGGTAAGAGAGCAAAGGATCAAAAAATGCAACAGCATGCCTCCTGCGTCTTTGTGGAATCCAAGTTCAAATTCAGGAACATGCTCCCTCTGAATAGCATGTAAAATGCAAAGCTGGATTCTAAATTCAAGGCCTCAATAGTTGGTACTTGACTTCAGGACCTCTAATGTGTCTTTTTTTTTTTCAATTATAGCCGTGCATTCACCAAATTGTAGGTTATCTCAACTTTGAATGACCTTTCTCTAAATCTGTCAAATATGGTCTCTTAAAAATGTTACATAAGAATAGAAAGTGAGCCTTTGACCTAGATGAATATGCTAATATAAGTGAGAGTAAAATGTTTTAGCTGTAGCATTCGTCTTAAAACAACTATAATTCAACAACCTAAAAGTCCACTTTTACCCTTTGGTTTTTGCAGTGACATTTTCCCATTCATTTACCATCATCCTGCCAATGACTGGCTATAAAACAGCAAAATTGTGTTGGCTTTTACCCAGGCTGCTCCAAAATAAATGACTCTGGGATCTGTCGGAACCCAAAGAAAGGATAGTGGCCCCTTGATAGTTCTTGCCTTTAATTTATCTTTGTATAAATAAAACAGGTTGCCCTGCCCCTTCTAAAGCCGAAAGTCAGCCTTAAGTGCCTAAGTGAGTGGCCCAGGGCAGGACTTGGCGCCCAGGAAGAGGAGAGGCTGCAGTTACAGGTGTTTATTGTTTTGCCCCACAAGCAGGTTCATTACACATTTCTCAGACACAAAGTGGGGACCCACTTGACCTGACGCTCTGTCTCTTTGGGCAAACGAAGGGAAATTGACTCTTCTGCCTCAGGTAAAAGCAGCAAGGACAACATGATTGATATTCAAATGACACCTCCCACAGACACTGCTGTGAGTCTCGACCTCAAAGACCAGCCCACCAGGAAAAACTCAAGCCAGCGCTCTCTTAGGTCTAGGGTGGCTCAGCGTAAAGCATCTCTGAGGTGCTGGAGCATCCCTGTCTTCTCGATACTTTCTGCTCACAGCCCCTCTTGAATAAAGGATTATCAGCTTAAAAACAAATGCAATTAGAAAGTAGACCAGAAAGGCAGGTGTCCCTATATTGACTTGTGTCCTCAACAAGTATTTGAGAGCCTATGCAAGATGCTGAGAGACATAGAATAACCGTGTCAAGGTCCACTCACTTTTAGTAACGAGTGCTGTTTCTGTGCTAGACATTGTGCTTTATCAGCACTGTCTCATTTGATCCTTGTGAAAACCCTATGGCATAAAGCAGCGTCTTACCTCAACTATACATATGATGACATTGAGATTCAAGGGTGGCTTTTGGCCAAATTCCTAAAACCCATAAATGCTGAGAGAGGATTTACTCCCAGTTATGATGGCTACCTTTCATGAAATCTAATAGGAAAGAGATAAATTACCAGTTAATTTGATCACAAGGCAGGATGAAAGGTGACTTAATAAAGGCTATTTTTAACTTGGGGTATATTTAAAGCTGAAAGTGAAAGTGAAGTCACTCGGTCGTGTCTGACTCTTTGCGACCCCATGGACTGTAGCATACCAGGCTTCTCCGTCCATGGGATTTTCCAGGCAAGAGTGCTGGAGTGGGGTGCCACTGCCTTCTCCTTTAAGCTGAAGGGGTTGGATACTGTAACATTTATCTGCCTGCTTGCCTTCAGATCCACTATGGTCCTTCTGCTGCTTTACATCGAACAGGGCTGAACTCCCAGACTCTCTTTCCGCTTAGGTTGGGCTAAAGGGAAGTGTCCGCTGGTAGATGGCTGACTGGAGGCGGTGTGGAATAAGGAGATCCAGGATCTCCCTTTCCCTTTCTGTTCTCTGAGTGGCGTCTTAGTCCTCCGAGCAGTAGCACCTGTGACTTCACCATTGTTCCAGCTCCCACCAGTCTGACCCGCTGTAGCTGCAGCTTAGCCAGGAGGCTGTAGGCCATGGTTCCCCACCTTCCTCCTCTGTCTCTGCGGCTGACGACAGCCTCTGGTAATGCTGTCTTCTGGGCTGGTCTTCCTTTCCCTGTGTGCTCTTTGAACACCTTGTTACTAATTCTCCATATGCATTTCTTCCATTGGCTGACTTGACCCGGGGATTTGACTTTTCTGGCTAGACCTTCATTGATACCGGTATCGTGGAATGTCGGCTGAACCAGAAAGGACTGGGTAGATGACAAGGAAAGTTAGAAGTTGAGAGGTCTCGGCAGTAGGTCTTAGCCTTGCCCTCTCTTTCTTATGCTCATGACTGTCCTGAAGTAGGGAATCCTTATGAGGAAGGGACACACTGAGTTAGACCCTTTTCAGAGAGGCTGCTAAGAGGAAGGGGTCTTGGCAAGGCTCTTTCTCTCCCTGCTCAAGGATTATTAGTGTGCGTGGAAGGGGATTTTTTCCTTTTTAAAACAGGTGGTGAGTGATGCTAAAGGTGTGTGTGGCACTGGAGTGTGACTGGGCCTTCTGCATTTCCTACTTTTTGGCTCCTGAGCACTGTGCGTTGAAGGCAAATTGGACAACTGATACCAGGACACTCTACAGTCAGAGCCTCAATCAGTGGGAAAGATGCAGGTGGCCTGGCAAACAAGCACAGACACGCCATATTGGTAATGAGCAACAGGAGAGAGAAATACTCTGAAGCTAAAATATGCAGGAATATGCAGACAAATCACAGTGGCAGCCCCGAGATTCAAAGCCACCTGACCCATCCAAACCAAAGAAGCTGCACAGGATAACATATCGTGCCAGCGTTCACTGAGGTGGCAGGAAATGAGCACCCTAAGTAGAGAATGAGCCTGGCAGGCAGTTATGGAGGGAAAAAGCATTTATAGAGTTGGATGGCATCGCTGAAGCAATGGACATGAGTTTGGGCAAACTCTTTGGGCTTCCCTAGTGACTCACAGGAAAGAATCTTCCTGCAGTGAGGGAGACCCGGGTCCAGTCCCTGGGCTGGGAAAATCCTCTGGGGAAGGAAATGGCAGCCTACTCCAGTCTTCTTGCCTGGAGAATTCATTGGACAGAGGAGCCAGGCAGGTTACAGTCTGCGGGGTTGCAAAGGGTCGGACATGACTTAGCAACTGAACAACACTGAGTTCTCCCGAGGTTCCTTAGAATGAGTCCCCGTGCCCTAAGCCAGTGTGGCTTTCAGGGTGGAATCCCCAGTCACTGGCACCATGATCACCTGGGCATGTGTTATCGCTGCGGATTCTCAGCCCCCACCCAGACTGTAGCACCAGAAATTGTAGTCGTCATCTGCAAGCCACAGATTTAAAAAGATAGTGATAAACCGTGATAAGTGTCACGATGCCAGGGTTGCGGAATAGCAAAGTCAGAACTCAGACTGTCTGTACGGCAGCCTGTGCTGCACTGTCCTGGACACGTGTTCAACCTGAAGATGAGAATGGCCAAAGCGTGGTTTCCGCCGTGCCGGCCACTAGACAGACGCTCTGCAAAGGTGATAGGCCACTGCTGCCTCTCCCACACTCACCAAAGTGTCAGAGTGAGTTCGCATGACCTCACAGCTATCAGACAAATGCCCTGTACTCTGGTGCTTGGAGCATCCGGTGAGGCATCGGGCGGAGCCCAGCACTTACGTCCTCCCTGCAGGCAGGGGCGCTGTGGAGTGGGGGAAGGCACGGCCTTCAGAAGCAGGATTCGCCAGTCACTCAGAGCCAATTTTGGAAAAGTTTTTCAACTTTCCGAGTCTCAGATTTTTTATTTGTATAAATGGAGACATTAACATTTTCTGCCTCAAAGGCTTGTGATGTGAATCACTCCCCTTTGTAAAAAAAGAAAGTTTATGTTTATTTTTATTTTTTCCATTTCTCTTCCAAATTCTTCTCCCATTTTGGTTACTAGAGAATACTGAAGAGCCCCCTGTGCTTTGCAGTAGGCCTCTGTCACTGCTGTGGCATGTACGCACTGCTACATTTAAAACACATCACCCTTAGCTTCCTCTTGCTGTGGTATTTCCTTTTGTGACCCCTTCCCATCTCTGAGAAGACGGAGGTCACTGCATTGTCAGAACATTTGTTTACAGAACCAGCCATGGAAAGTTTACCTTTTGTTTTATTATGCACTACAGAGTTTCTCGACCTTTGCACCACTGGCATTTGGGGACGGATAATTGTTATATAGGGTGCTCTGTGCCGTTGCAGGATGCCAGGAGCAAACAATTCCCATCCCCTGATTTGCCAACTAAAAAATGTCTCCAGACCTGGCCAGTCTCCTGAGTGCAAATCCAGTCCCTCAGTCAAAAATCAGAAGTTGATTTGAGGAGAATTGAATAAGAAGAGGGTTATTCTACCCAGTTGCACAAATCATCAGGGAAACTAGTTATTAAACCCTCACAGAGGCTTTTTGCTAAATGGATTTATAACGATTCACATTTTGGCAGACCATTTGCTTTGACAAAGAATATATTTACACAGAAGAAGCCAGTTGGTGAACTGGGGCAAGTAATTTAATAATTGGGTGGAACAGAAGCCAACTAGTAAATGAACACTGGTGTTTTACGTTTGCCTTCCTGTTTTGTCGATTTACCCATATTCTGCTATTAAATTCAACTAGCTCTACTCGGCACAACATAAGCCGTCTGAGAAGTTCCTAACAGTTATTTAAAATGCCGTTTTATTAATGTGTACTGTATTATGAGCATAATTAATATGCTCATAATTAATATTCTCATTCTCATGCTCTCCTTCTTCCCAGACACAATAGTCTGTGTTCACTGATCAATCCCTTAAAATAAAATACAAAGTGGTTCACAGCTGTCCCTGCGAGAGACCAAGACGCTCGTGCAAGTCTTAGAATAAGTGAAAATGTTCTGTTCAGCTGTCCCAGTTGAGTCTTAGGGACTGTAAATACAGAGGAAAGTATCTGGGTCCTTTCCCCTCAGGGAACACATTCGGTTGGACTAGCAGAGGCCCCCGGGATCCTGAGAGGGCAGGAGAAGGGACGGAACTGCTCTGTGATCTGAGTGGAGAGAGCCCACACCCAGCCCACCGTGGGTGACGGGAGTGAGCCAGCGTCGCGCGGCTTCCGGACGGTGCGTCTCAGTCATCCACTGAGCTGTGAGTGTCAGGCTGCCGCCCACTGCTTTGAAACCCTGAGATAAGACAGCCCGTCACGGGTTTAGACTGGTCTTCTCTATCTGGTCCTTCGAGTGCAAACCGAGTGGTCAGTTTGTCCTGAGCAGACACTCAGTCCATAGTGGAGAGTATGACCGAGTCACAGCCTGGCAGGAGCGTGCGGCCCCTCAGGGGCGACCCATCTGGACGGGACCCTCTGCTTAGAGTTTCCAGTTTGGCCGAACCATCGTTACGTCTAAGCTCTTGGTGTCAAAAGCCCTGGGGGGTGTGCTCTGGGCTGCATGTCTGACTCCCCCTGAAATTCATCTGCTGAAGCCCTAATATGATGCCATTTGCAGATGGGCCTTTGGGAGGTGATTAGGTCATGGGGGGGGGGGTCCCTGTGGCAAGATTAGTGCCCTCTTAAAAAGAGAGAGACCTCCCTCCATCAGTCTCTGCTCTCTGACCTGGGAGCTGGGAGAAGCCTTCCCTGAGCACCTCACCACACTGGCCCCTGAC
The DNA here is from genome assembly GCA_006410515.1 of Procapra przewalskii. Lineage (NCBI taxonomy): Eukaryota > Metazoa > Chordata > Mammalia > Artiodactyla > Bovidae > Procapra > Procapra przewalskii. Next base: position 485,572 of record SJYF01000263.1, on the reverse strand, counting down.
CTTGGACTCCAGCCTCCAGAACTGTGAGGAGTAACTGCGTGCTGTTTCTGCAACATTCTGCTGCCCCAGCACTGCGGCTGCCGAGACTCTCATGCATCACTGATTACTTCTTAGTTATTGGTGTAGAAATCACACTGAAACTATAGTGTGCTGGACCGCAGAGAAAGAATAGAGCTCTTCCCAGATGGGAACGCCACCAGAGATCAACTGAGTAGATATCTAAAAAAGAAAGAAAGAAAGAAAGAAAACCTCAAAACACTGCTTTACTGTTATCTGAAAGAAAAGTAAGCTCACCAAACAATGCACTTCTAAATGAGAAACAAGAATCAAACAATATACAGCCTCTGTGTCCTTCACCTTGCTGTTTACTTGTCTCTGCTCTTGTTCAAATAGTTATTTAGTGGATCAAACGTTCAAATGCCAACCTGGCAGGCACTCAGAAAAAAGAAGCAGCCTCTTTTTTAAATTTTTGCTTTGCTTTGTTCTTGTTTTTAAGACCAGAAGACCGTATTCAAATGACACTGAACTCGTAGAGAAGAGCAGATGTCTGTAATTTATTTTCCTTGATTGGATTTTAATCGAATTTGCATAGGACCTTATTTATTTTCACTATCCAATTAAGGAGTCTAGACTCAGGAATCCAACTGAGGGTCAGCATTTGTTCTGGCTGATGGATGATGAAGCTGTGAGACTGGGGTCATCTTAGGAAGTCTGATTCTGAGCAGAGACAGGGATATTCTGAAGCAGGGAACAGCTGCAGGTCCAGTTTCACAGCTTTTCTCTAGGATCTCTAGGAAGCATTCCTGCTAAAATAACTGTTGGTAGCCGAAAGTCCTGGAACATTCTACTAACACTCTACATGGAAAATCTGACTTAATATATTTATCATTCTATGTGTGTGATACAATTCTACAACCAACCCCTTGTCAGAAATTCTGACATCTCATAAGCTATAAAAATTACACAAAATAACTTTTTCCCACAAGTTTTTGGCAAACCTATTCATGGCAGAACGTGAGCAGAACTGATCTGAAGCTATAGCAGACTTATTTTCTTCACTTAAAAGAAATATTGGAGCATAGTTGATTTACAGTGTTGTATTAGTCTGAGGTTTACAGCAAAGCAATGCAGTTATGCATATACATATATTCATTATTTCCCATTTTTTTTCTCACCTATGTGTATGAGAATTATCACAAATATTAAGTGTATAAGTCTTCGTTGGTGCTCTCTCTGTTTTACACATAGTAGCGTGTGAATGTTAATCCCAAGCTCCTGACCTATCCCTCCCTGCTACGCTTTTCCTTCTTGCACCACAAGCTTGTTTTCCATGCCGGTCAGTCTGCTTGTGTTTTGTAAATAAATCCATCTGCACCATTTTTAAAAATCAGGTTCCAAACCAATACAGTACTGTAACGTAGAATAAAGTAAAAAAAAAGAAAGAAAGAAAGAAAAAGAACACTTCAAAGCCGTGTGTGAGCGAGATATGTGTGCGATGCGTCACACGGTACCTGCATCCTCTGCCTTAGCTCACCTGGCGCGGTACTCCCTGGGCCACCCGTGCCGTTGCAAATGGCGTGTTTCACCCTTTTCACGGCCGAGCAGCGTTCTGCCGTGCGTGTACCCACCGCAGCTCCTCTGTCCACGGCTCTCGTGATAGACACTTAGGTCGTCTCCATGTCTTGGCATCTGCAGACAGTGCCTCAGTGAACATTTGGGCGCATGTTATCTTTTTGAATTCGTTTTCTCCAGATGTATGCCCAAGGGGGTGACTGCAGGACCATTTGGTAGTTCTAGGAACCTCCGTACTGTCCTCCATTGTGGCTGAACCACTTTGCTTTCCCGCCAGAAGGGCAGGAAGGCTCCCTTTCCTCCACACCCTCTCAAGTACTTAATCTTTATGGACTTTTAATGATAGTTATTCTGACCAGTGTGAGGCGATACCTCACTGTAGCTTTGATTAGCCTTTCTCTAGTAGTTGCTGATGCTGACCACCCTTCCATGCACTTTTCTGGACATCGTCTGTCTCACCTAGATGTCTGGTTAGGTCTGCCCATCCTTTGATGGAGTTGTTTGTTTTTTTTGACATAAAGCCACAGGAGCTGTTTGTATATTTTGCAGATTAATTCTTGTCAGTCATTTCAACAACAGACTTATTTATTCTACTTTGTGTGAATATTCATACATTTTCTGCAGAAATAGAATTGTGATGATTATAAGGTGCCATATATCGTGGGAAGGGAGGCACATAATTAATTGTTTAAAATTTGAAAATAAAAATTCCTTTCTAAAATCTGGAAAATGCTGAATTTCCAAATCTGTTTTTCTCTAAGGATTTGGATAAGAAATTGTGGGCCTCTAATACTATTATCTGAACTGGAATGACAAGGAAATTGACTCATAGAGGTTAGACAGTCTGCTCTTCGGCAAGTTTTTATACGGGTATCAGCAGCCTTGTCTGGGTGATAAGTGGGCATGCACGCGCAGCCATCTGAATTGCGAATGCATTTTACGGTCTTCAGTTCAGTCACCAGCTTCTCCCTGAGCCACACCAGACAGAAAGCCTTCCACCACAGGAGCGACTGTGGAGTTTACATCCAAACCAGGGCTCTTACGAGAAGGAAGTCTCCACAACAGCAATTTGACCAGGATGAGGAGCCCAGGGAAGGGCTGTCTGATGCAAACTGAGACAAAAGCACCCCTAGATAGGTAACACCTTTACCCAAATCTGGGCTCAGGACAGAAAACAAGGGCTCACCCAACGGTGAGTGCTGCTTGACTCCCACACTTCCTCTGTCGCCATGACGCCTCTCCCCAGAATGGCCCTGGGTTTTTCCACCGCCAAACAGCCCTCCTGCCTGTGCCTGAAGACATCCTTCCTGCCCCCCAAGACAGTTCCCGCAATGCCTCCCGAGGAAGACCTCCCGAGTCTCCTCCTCTCCTCTGTGCCTCCGTAGCTCCACGCCGGTCGCCACCACGACTGGGCATCTTGTACGCTGCCTGGCGTTAGAGTTTGCTCAGGGGCGTGTGCGTTAATGAGGCGCCTGCTGTGGGAAGCTGCTGCTGGCTGGTGGGCGTCCAGAAGCCCATGCTTCTCCAGGTCTCGCTGTGAAGAGCTTCCTTGTTTTGCTAACTCTGACTGCACTGCAAGGAGCACAGTGCCCCTATATCCACGAAGCCCCGAAGATGAGAGATACGGCATGCCGGCGGTCCCTGATTCTTCCATGAGGTCTCGGAATGAATGTTTTGCTCTAAGAGGAACGTTTCTGCACCATTCATAGCCCACTAAAAAGCTTTCTTTCCTGATGACATTTCCAAGGCTGCAACAAGCATAATCTGGTTCTTCAAGGCTTGTCCTGCTCAAGAAATACCAGGTCCAGCTGGTGCCCCCTCTAATTGTGGCTTTCTGGCGCACTGAAAAATAGCTGCCATCCTCTCCTCGCCATACAATAACTCATAATGGAAAAGTTATGGTTTCTAATGGACCTGTCCTAGACCTTGTATTTAACCCAATATTCCTAAAGTTGTGGCCTGCATACACTGCATCAAAGCTGCCTGGGGTGTTTGTTAAAAGGCCTATCCAAATCCTACTACTTTTCATTTGGGGGGGGGGGCAAGGCTCATAATATTGCATTTTAAGAATGTTCTCCAGGTGATTAGGGGGGTCTCATGATAGTCAAAAAGCCACTGCTCTAATGAAACTGAATAAAAGTCAAAAGTTTAAATTTAATCCTTCAGTTCTGATGCAACTTCCTTCCTTTCCTCCCTTCCTTTCTTTTCTTCCTTCTTCCCTTCTCCATTTATTAAGGAACAATCCAAGAAACACATGAGAACGGCAACAGATAAAAGTTCTGAAGATGAAAATCTGGCTGCACGTGTCCTTCAGTCAGTGTCCGTGTTTTGATCGCATCCTTATGACACACTCTCCACCTCCAAGCGTCAGGGGTGAGGGGGGACCATGAGCAGCTGAGAGGAATGACTTTCAGCATTTTACTCTTTTATTTAGTAAGCAGTTTAGCTGATAATTTGATCTGATTCTCTAGACTGTTTATTAGATGATCATCCGTGCTGTCCAACACGGTGGCCCCTGAGCACTTGAGATGTCACTAGAATCGAGATGCTCCTAACTATGAAACACACCCCAGCTTTCAAACACTTATTACAAATGAAAGACTGTTAGTGATCTCATTAGTAATTTTTATACTGATTATATAGTGAAATGACAATAATTTGGTTATGTTGAGTTATGTGAAATACACTATTAAAATTAATTTTATTGTTTCCTTTTATTCTTCATAATTGCTTTACATACTACATATTCTACACACTTGCTTCTTTTTATTCTTCTGGGCTGCCCTGGTGGCTCAGAGGTAGAGAATCTGCCTGCCATGCAGGAGATGTGGAGTCCATCCCTGGGTCAAGAAGATCCCCTGGAGAAGGAAATGGCAACCACTCCACATTCTTGCCTGGGAAATCCCATGGAAAGAGAAGCCTGGCTACAGTCCGTGGGGTCACAAAGAGCTGGACATGACAGAGACTAAACAGAAACAACGGGCTAGCAGAAAATGGGAAACCAGATATAAAGCTTGCATCCGTGAGTCACATTACGTGTCTCAGTGTTCTATAGTGCTGCCTGAGATGCTGGTAAGCATCTGGCTCTTACCTGGCTAAGTCCCTAACCTTGGGTATCTCAAGCCGAAGAAGTAGGGATCCAGGGTCAGACAGAGGACAGCTCTGGAAACACGAGGGCCCTAGGAAGTACACAGCTCCTGTGACCTGGGAGGGACCCAGAATCCTCAAGTAAAGAAGCCTCCCAGAGGATTCTGGCAGCATCTAACTCCGTCACCTCTTTCCATCAAACCCCACTTTAAATGCTGCTGCAGGTTACCGTATAGCAGAGGCAACTCTGCTCAGCATTTTGAAATAGCCTGTATGAGAAAAGAATTTGAAAAAGAATAGACACACACATGCATATAACTGAATCACTTTATTGTACACCTGAAATGAAGAAAACGTTGTTAATGAACTATACTGTGATATAAAATAAAATTTAATTTTAAAAGTAAATGGTATTCCTGGAGTCTATTTTCAAATACTATTTTTGTGCTTTTTTTTTCCCTTTTTTCACCCTCCTCCCATAAACTAATTCTTAAAGAGTGGGGTTTTATCCTGCCCAGTTAAGGGCTGAGTAAGGAGGTCACGATGGGCAAAGTGTGACATCATCAAACAGTTCTTTGCTTTTGCTTAGTTTCCGCAGAAGCCCACTTGGTACGCGTGCTGGAGCAAAAAGGACGGTCACAGATCATGCCCTTATCGGAAGCTTCATGACTCCTAAACTGCCACCTTCTGCCTGCTTCCAATCGCAGCAAACTTGGCCTTCTGAGAAGCGCCTGCTTTGTCTCTTACCAGCTTGAACATCTTCTGTAAGGCTGATATTTGAGGAGCAGGATCCTCCAGGGGCCTATTGGGATCTGAGGTCAGAGCACAATTTCCCCCCTGCCGAAGCAGATATTGGATATAAGGTTTTCCTCAAGCAATGAATCTCATTCAGAATGTTCTAGAAAACTGCCTATTGCGTGTCTTCTTTACAGCGATTGTGGTGGTGAGCAAAGTGATTGGGTATTTGGGGGGACTTCAGACCAAGGAAGAGAAAGTCAGGTGTCAAAAACATTACTAAAACTGTGGATAGCAATATTATCATAATAAATAGCTCTGTGATGTCCATCAATAGAATAGATAAATGAATTATGGTATATTCAAACCAGAAATAATACACAGCAGTGAACACAAGCAATCAGACAAAACCAGGGATGAACCTCATAACATTGAACAAAAGGCACAGAGTGTTACTGTGGGCGCCTACTAAATAAAGTAGCAAACCAGGCAAAATGTTGGAAGTGAGGATGGTGATTGCCCTTGAGGACGGAGTAATAGTGGCGAAGTGTAAGGAAGGCTTCCTGGGTGCTACTTGAACACAGATGTTGTCCTATGAGCAGTCACTGAGCTCTGCGCTGACCGAGCATGCATGCTAAGTCACTTCAGTCGTGCCCCACTCTCAGCGACCCCATGGACCATAGCCCACCAGGCTCCTCTGTCCATGGGATTCTCCCGGAAAGAACACTAGAGTGGGTTGCCATGCCCCCCTCCAGAGGATCTTCCCAGCCCAGGGATCGAACCCGCATCTCTTACATCTCTGAGATTTTTACCACTAGCACCGCCTGGGAAGCCCACACTTTTGATATATACAAACTCTATGTTATAGATACCACAATAAGCGAAGAAGAAGGGGCAGCAGAGGAGGCAGGGGGGATGGGAGCAACAGAGTTTCATCTCAGAGACTCCAGCGCACGGCCCAGAGACTCCAGAAATGGCCCTGTCCACACCAACGGAGAGGCGAGCTCAGCCAACTATTGTTCCCTGTAGTAAACCTTCCAGTCTCATCTCATAAACTATACGTTTTCAAAGGGAGGCGGAAGGAGACTTCCAAGTATGTCTGTTCCATCCATCTTCTTTGTCATCTCAGGCCCTTTACCATAAATACTCCCGCCTCACGGCTTGAAGCTGCAGACTGCATAGCTAAGAGGGCTGCTATCAGGGAGTTCAGAGACAACAGCGGCAACCCAAGTCTCCTTCATGGCCAGCAGCACAGGGGGGGAGACGGCAGGAACGCCGCTGCACGACTGTAAGCACTCACGGCCTGAGGACCCAGGGAGGAAAGGCGGACACTGTCAGAACTCTCTACCGCCACCGAGTCACTGGACTGCACTCTGATTAATCATCGACCTCTCTTGTGGTTATTCCCCCAGATAAAATTTCTGTAGAATGAATAGCGCATTTATCCATGTACTCAGTACATATTGACTGAACACCTAAAGGTCAAGTGCTATGTTAGAGGCTGGCCGTATAAGAAGGAGTTGTTGTTTCTGGTTTTCAAAGGGTGCTATGGATTAATGAGACCCCAGACCAGTGGAGAGTCGTAGCAGAGTGCAGCGTAGTGTAGAAAGAGCAGAGCATTAAAGCAGCAGCAATGCAGAAGTGCCTCTGCTATGAGGCTGTCTAACAGCTGATGGGGGTTATTTGCGTTCACGACAAAAATCACTCATGCTAGCTTGCTTGATGGATAGCTCAGCTGGTAAAGGATTCACCTGCAATGCAGGAGACCCTGGTTCAATTCCTGGGTCAGGAAGTTCTCTTGGAGAAGGGACAGGCTCCCCACTCCAGTACTCTTGGGCTTCCCTGGTGGCTCGGTTGGCAAATAATACACCTGCAGTGTGGGAGACTTGGGTTCAGTCCCTGAGTTGGGAAGATCCCTTGGAGGAGGGCATGGCAGCCCACTCCAGTATTCTTGCCTGGAGAATCCCATGGACACAGGAGCCTGGCAGGCTGCAGTCCATGGGGTCACAAAGAGTCTGACATCACTGAGCGACTTCGCTTTCAGTTTTCACTTTCATGCATTGGAGAAGGAAATGGCAAGCCACTCCAGTGTTCTTGCCTGGAGAATCCCAAGGACACAGGAGCCTGGTGGGCTGCAGTCCATGGGGTCACAAAGAGTCGGACATAACTGAGTGACTAAGCACAGCACACAGCTTGAACAAAGCAGAGACGTTCTTGAATGCGCAGAGGTACATTTTATGAAACTGGGAGGCACTGGCTGTGCTGCGAAAGGTCACCGAGAATGAGAGAAGCAGATCTCTCTCTCTGCTGGACTCTCCCCTCCTGGCTCCCTCTGCTCTCCTGGCTTCAGCTTTCTGTTTCTCCAAGCTGGCTTCGTTCTCTGTCCCTGCGGGTCACTTTACTCCACACGTCTGCAGTCGAGCAAGCACGGCCTTCTGTGCTCTGGTTTCATGCCACCGTTCAATCCCAACAGGGATTATGACCTAATTTCAAGTTTCCAGGAAACTTGCCACCTAGCAAGGCAGGGTGGGTGTTCATTTATGCTGCAGGCATCAGAGCAAAGGTGAACACCCTCCCTGCAGAGCCTCACAGAAAAAGCGATGTGTTAGCTGAGTTCTGAAATTCAGGCAGAACTTTCCCAGCAAATGAGAAAGGTCTCGACATTCCAGATAAACAGCGCAAAGTGTGCAAAAGCAGAAAGGCATGAGTTGCTCCAGAAATGGTTTTAGAAAAGGCTCAAAACTGCTATGACACATACAGGTTAGGAGTTCCCCTGCAGAGCAGAAAAATCATTATGGCAAAGCGAATGTGAAGGAAGTCAGTGCTAAGAACATTCTCTAATTATCCACCTCTCGCAAAGCTGTTTGCAAATGCTAGCTGCCAAGGAAGCATTTATCTGAAATGGAGTAAGAGAAAATTGGTTTATAAAGATGCAAGAGCCTTTTGAAGATCATAAACAAATTCTATTTAACTAACAGTCAATGATGAACTAAAAACTAACACAAATTTCTTATCCTACAGACAGGCTAGTGTCTTTCAGATAAAATGCATGCACTCAAAAGTCACACTTCAGATACCAAGCCCCTAAGGATCTGGTGAACTTTCATCGTGGTATTTGTAGCCTCTCAACTTCCTATCTAGTAAATATGAGTCATGACAGTGATTTCCAAGCGTCTCCAGGGGCAACGATGATCTGAATAAACCAGATGCACCCGTGGCACAATAACATGAATGGCAAATACTTTCCTTTCTCTGCATGTGTGTTTATGTTAACATTTATTTACAGTTTGTTTCTAATATTTTCAAAGTTGTATTCTGAGTGAAGCATAACATCTCCTTTAATTAGAGAGTATATTTTGTCTTTTTAAAATGGATTCATCAAAATGTTTTAGCCAATTCTTAAACATCAGTTTTCTCAATTTCAACCAACAGAAGATTGCATACTTGCCCCTCATCAATTATTTTTTTAGTTTACTCAAGGTAGCATGTTTGATTTTTTTCATTAAAAGGTGATTATGCTGCTGCCTAGAAGATTTAAACAGTTCATTTGCTTTCAACTTTTCCCCTTGTTGAAGACCTATGGAAATCAACAGCTTCAAGTTAAGTACAAATGGAGTATTCATCATAACTGCTGTTAAAAGAATGTTCTTGAGATCACTGACAGCTGGCCTTCCTGGTCCTGTCTCCTGCATTCCTCCCTTGGATCTAGCTTCCTTTCTAATATTTTATATTGGAGCATAGTTGATTCATAATGCTGTGTTAGTTTCAGATGTACAGCAGAGTGATTCACTTTTACATACACATGTCTATTATTTTTCAAATTCCTTTTCCATTTATGTTATTGCAGAATAATGGGCAGAACTCTCTGTGCTATACAGTATTCTTTGTTGGTTATTTATTTTATGTATAGTAGTGTGTGCATCAGAGAAGGCAATGGCACCCCACTCCAGTACTCTTGCCTGGAGAATCAGTCCATGGGGTCGCACAGAGTCGGACATGACTGAAGTGGCAGGAGCGGCACCAGTGTGTGCGTGTGAGCATGCACGCACTCATAACGGTGTGTATATCTCAATTCCAACTCCCAATCCCTCTCTCTCCTCAGCATCCCCTTTTGGTAACCATAAGTTTGTTTTCAAAGTCTGCGAATCAGTTTCTGTTTTGTAAATAAGCTCCTGTGTCTCATATGTTTAGATTCCACATACAAGTGATGCCATATGGTGCTCGTCTTTCTCTTCCTGATCTCTTCACTCAGCGTGATAGCCTCTCATTGTATCCATGTTGCCGCAAATGATATTGTTTCCTTTTTATGGCTGAGTAATATTCCATTGTGGCTCAGACAGGAGACACTGGGTTCGATCCCTGGGTCAGGAAGATCCCCTGGAGAAGGAAATGGCAACCCACTCCAGTATTCTTGCCTGGAGAATCCCATGGACAGAGAAGCCTGGCGTGCTACAGTCCGTGAGGTCACAAAGAGCTGGATACGACTGAGCTACTAAACACAACCCAATATTCCGTTGTATCATGTAGCACATCTTCTTCACCCGCTTGTCCTGATACCCGTCTCTATGGGAGGATGTCACACTCACTGAGGAAGGAGCTCCAAGACCCTGCCGATCTCCATGCATAATTCAACATGGAAAGACCTGGGCAGTGTTCAAAGAGCCCTTGATCCTGACTTCAAAATCTCCCCAGACTTCCCACTATCTACAAAACAATAACCACTCCTTGCTCTCCAAGGATTGTGTTTCGTTTGAAAACTGCAGAGCTTTCCGGCATCATGAGTCTGAAACCATGTCTGGGTGATGGGGGGCTCTGCCTAGTGGCTTTACCAAAGCAATCAAATATTTACCAGGTTTTGATACTGAGGTTTTGAGAAAGATATTATCTAAACAAAGGCCTTCTCTTAAATTGCTGGAAACCCCTGAACCTAACTGATGCTTCAGTTTCTTTTTCTTTCCCCAGGTCTGCAACCATGGGAAAAAGCACAGGAGCAGTGGGCTTCTTTCTCCTCTAACAGCAGACATTGTGGCCGTACTGCTAAGCCCAAAGAAAGAACAAAACCCATCATGAATGGTCTGCATGATGCCAAATTCAAGACTGAAAATCTCTCTGGGGTCCTTGGCTGAAGGGTCTAACCGTGAATATTCTAGAACTGAGATAAAATAGATGAGGCAGAGCACAGCCCCTGAAGTATGAATGTGAGGTTTCTGTTCCCTACTACACCTATCAATTGATTCCTGTTTTTCGTGAGACGTCTCTGTATTCAGACTCAAATTACTTGAGGTACTACTATTCACTTGTCTGAAGTTCTCTCTATATAATTGAAATTATTACTGAAAAAAAAAGCCATTGTTGAACCACTTACATTTCTGTTGATCTCTCCTCCAAACAAAAAGCCAGTGCTTTGCCCAGCGGTCTGTGAACCGGTAGTTCTGAAAGTGTGGGGCCAGGGCCAGGAGCGTTTGCATCACTGGCATGAGGGGCAGTGAGGCCGAGCACGCCAAAACCATCTTGCTCCTTCAGGTCCCGCTGGTCTTCAGCACTTCCCCTTGGCTGTCCTTCACAGATGTCCCCGATCTTATAAAATGAAGACACACCCAAACTTTCATAGAAAGCTAATGTGTGTGCTTCTCCAAAGCTTTCATGCCGCCTAGTATTAGCTGGTTACAAGCTAGCTGCCTGCTACCATTTTCAAGGAGGTGAAAATATTATTTGCTCTCCTGATTGGCAGTAGCCTGGGGTTTTAAAAAAACACTTTCTTTTGAAAGGTGGTGCTATTAGAATGATGGGGACAGAATGATTTTTGGTATGTGTCGTACATAATCTGTTCACAAAATGCTGCAAGACATTTGGACAGAGGACATTTTAGTGGACAAATTTACATACTGAGACAACGTTTTTGTGATTACCATTTATGACCATGTTCTATATACCAGCTTACAGAATTCACGAAAGACAGTTCATGGCTTAATCCATATTTTAAAAACCTTTGCGATATTGTGGGAGAATGGGATTTTCGTGAAAGAAAAACCTTAATAATATCTCCTTACCTGTTCATTTTGCTTTGTGGTTTAACAAAGGTTTTCATACGTTAACAATAACTTTGTAGAGTAGATAAAATGGGCATAATTATTTCATTTATATAGATAGAAATTGAAGTTCATGAAAGAGGTCTGCCAAAGTAATACAGCTGGTGAGTGGAAGAGCTCATGTCCTGAGACAGAAGGGCACCATTCGCTTCTGCTTCTTGGAAGAAATAAAATTCGAGAAGAGAGACAGAAGCGCCATGACAATGACTCAAAGAAACGAGCGTCTCCACTTTCCCAAGCGCTCGAAGCTGTCCCCACCGACTGGTTTTAGCTGCCTTGGGCTCGTCCTCCCTTGCTCTCCACAAAGTAACTCTTCGAGCTACACAGAAATCTTGAAAACCAACTTCTCTTTCATGTCAGAACAGTCAGACTTGGATATGGTAACAGACCAAAGGGATGATGGTAATTAAGACCAGTTACAGGAGAGAAACAGTATCTAATAACTATCAATTTAGGGTTTACTACTTTTCAATAAAAAATCCATCCTGCAATGTCATTATGAAAAATATTTTTTTAAAAATCTTCCAACAGGTACATTTGAAGATTTGTAGTCAAAATGTCCAGTAGGGTTTAGAAGAAATATAGATAGAAGACATGGCTTCACTTCAAACCTCCATTCATGGACCCTAAGCACTTCATGCCTTGTGCGACTCACTGTAAGTGGAAGGAAATAAAGTGGGCGCTGATGCCTGCACGCCCGCCCAGCCACCCAGCTGTGCCTGAGTCTTTGCAACCCTATGGACCTTAGCCCGTCAGGCTGCTCTGTCCGTGGAATCTTCCTGGCAAGGATACTAGAGCGGGTTGTCATTCCCTTCTCCAGGGGACCTTCCTGACCCAGGGACTGAGCTTGAGTTTCCTGCATCTCCTGAACTGGCAGGCAGGCTGTTTACCACTGAGCCGCCTGAGAGTCCCACTGAATGTCTACCAGGGCATAAAGGCGAATCTGGCCACTTCAGCAGACACGTCGCTGAAGTTTCATGATGAAACTTTGAGGCAGGCATTGTGACTCCCACATTGCAGGTCTATTCTCTGAACTGACTCTTACTGAACTACTACTGTGTGCTAATCTTTGATGAAAAATCTTTGAAATGAGAATCTGTACCTCAAATCACTCATCCTCTGATGCAGGAGAAATATGGGTGGTGATGAAATAATTACTCAGTGCAATGAAAGAAAATAAGCCAATGATATTGTATGACTTGAGAAAGGGACGCTAACTGAGTTGAGACTTAAATAGTAAGACTTAAGCAAAGAAAAAGGAGAGAAAAATTACAGGGATAAATACAGACTCCCAAAAAATGGAGACAAGAAATTACAGAGGATTTAGAAGAAATATTAAAAAGAAAGGGGAAACATTTTAGAAAGTGTGTAAAGTGGGAGAAATGGCTGGCAAGTGGGGTAAGCTGTGCTGAGAAATTTGACTTTGTCTGAGGATGATGGAGACCCATGGAAAAGAGAGACGGAACATGGTGAGGTTAGGTCCATCCATGCCGCTGCAAATGGCATGGTTTCACTCCTTTCCATGAACAGTATTCCACTGTCTATGAGCTCCACATTTCTTTATCCCTTCATCTGCTGGTAAACATTTAGGTTGTTTCCGTGTCCTGGCTATTGTAAATATTGTTGCTATGAACGCAGGGTGCATATATGAGGGGAAATCTGAGCATGTGTGGCTGATTCACTGTATTGAACATCAGAAACTAACAGAACATGTAAAGCAACTATACTCAATAAAGTCTATTTTTAAAAAAAGAACACAGTGAGATTAGACTTCTCAGTTGACCACTCTCTGCAGGACGGAAGACAGAATGGACAGGAGCAAGCCAGGGCGGAGAATCTGTTAGAACCTTGCAGTGTCTGGACAAGAGATGATGGAGAGTTGAAATTTCACTGTGGAATGAGGGGTGGAAATAAAGACAAGGATTTAAGAAAAATTGGGAATACACAAAAAAGCAATGTCAGTAGTTGATGATTAAAAATAGAAGAAGAAATAAGCTCTATCAAATTCAATATTTTCCTCAAGGAAACACCACCTGGATGGGGGGAGGGCTGGATTCCAGCCCATGATGGGGCAGAGGTGATTATGCGCCTCTCCCGTACAGGCTGCAAACTTGGCAACCAGAGACGGAGCTAACCCACCAGATTCAGCGCCGCATGTGTACATTCATGACTGCATAACTTGCTTTCCCCAAATTTCACATGTGTGTTAACAAACCAAATCCTAGCATTGGGAATGGGGACTCACAGCAACGAAGAGATCCTTCAGATTTCCCTGGAGGTGGTTTCGTCACTAAGCGGCGTCTGGCGCATGCAACCCCACGGCCTGCAGCCTGCCAGGCTCTGCTGTCCATGGAATTCTCCAGACAAGAATGCTGGAGCGGGTTTCCATCTCCTTCCGCAGGGGATCTTCCCAGCCCAGGGACTGAACCTGAATCTTCTGCACTGCAGACGGCTTCTTCAGCCCTGAGCCACCAGAGGACCCCTTAGATTTGTCTAGAGAAACCTAAATCGAAAGCTATTTGTGGAACCATATCTTAAAGCAGAGATGGAATACTAATAGAACGACTCAAAAATAGAACAAAAACAACAGAAAAAGAAAAGAAGTTAGCTCGCAGAGCAGAAGTCTTCACGGAGAGCAGCTGACAGGTTTCTTTCGTTGAAATGTGTGCTAATATTTTTTGTCTTCGGGAATGTCTTCTTCTTGGGCACCTTCTTTGACTCACCCAAGAAGAGTGGAGTCGCAGTGTCTCGGGAGACAAGCGCGAGCAGAGCAGACACCACCTCCGTGGGGGAAGGGGACAGGCTCCCAGCCTACCTGGAGCCAGAGAGCCTCCAGGAGAAAAGCGCGCTCAGAGAACCGGTGGCGGGGAGTCTCCTCCTGGCCCTCCGCTGAAAAGGCCTCGTCCGCACCTCACCGCTGACGTGCTCTGGCCTCAGGCACAGCCCTGAGCCCCCAGGACGGCACGCGGGCTGCCGGTGGAGCCCATCTGGACCTTGCACGGTGCCCAGGCAAACTGGCTCTGCCCACGAGCACACAGTGCAAAGGTCTGTCCGCTTGGTGGTCCAAGGATGGGCGCCGCTGCAGCTCGGGCGAGGGTCTGCGCGGCTAAGGCCTTACTGCAGCGGGGGTCGCTCCCTGGGGCTTGCAAGGGGCTTTTCCAACAGTGACCCCACGTCGTAGCAGCAGCCGCAGCTGCAGCAGCGGACCAGGAGCAGATGCAAGGCTGAATCAGCAGCTAAAGTTTATGCCGCGTTCGGGAGCCAGAGCAGGCAGGAGGGGTTATTCAGGCACAGGGTTATTTGTCAGTAGAACCTGAGAACTCAAGTAATTAATTGAGATGATAAAAGGATCTGAACCTATTTGTGCTTCCGGCTGGTGAAAGTGGATAGACTACCTTAATTACATCTTTCCTACATTATTTCTTTTTTTTCTTTTTTTTAAAATTTTTATTATTATTGTTATTTCCCTACATTACAATACTGTATTTGTTTTGCCATATATTGACATGCATTGGCCACAGGTGTACCCAATCTCCCAATG
>SJYF01000263.1:457707-470517 GCA_006410515.1 Procapra przewalskii | reverse complement strand
GCCGAAGCCCCTTCCCACCTCCCACCCCATATCTCCCTGGATCCCCCTGTGCGCCAGCCCCAAGGATCCTGTATCCTGTATTGAACATAGACTGGCACTTCGTTTCTTTATCTTTTATCTTTATTAACTTTACTTTTATTTTACATATTGTTTTAAAAAGCACTTTGTCATCAGATAAGGGATCTTCACAGTAGCATTATAACGATTCTAAAAAGCATTCTGGAACACCCAGTTTACAGAGGAGAGGAAAGAAACGTGTCGGAGCTGAGACTAGGTCTCTACCCTGGCGCTTTAACTCTGGCCCAAGGTGCTCCAGGCATATTCTGTTCTCCACTTCCACTCCTGCCTTTGAAAGCTCCGATCTGCATGGATGTTTGTAAATTGAAACAGAAGGCCCAGTTAAAAAGGAGAGGAGGCCAGTGGAATCTGACAGTAATATTAATCCCTCTGAAATCACCAGTCTTTTCAATTAACAGCCTCTTTCTGAGACGTTTATTGCTCTTGGCTTGAACTGAGGACATTGAAACACTCATGGAAAAAAACGCTGATGAGCAGGTTACTGAAAAGCCCACTTAAACACTCACGCCAGGGTTCCAGGTCCCACTTCCACTTTGCATAGATTCAGAGAGAAGGAATAATCAAATGGGCCCCAGGCTGCCACGGCTTTCCGACCCGAGTTCACCACCCTGTTCAGAATTCACCTTTGGAAGTACTCTGTCATCCCAAAGAGAAGCCTGTACACTTTATTCCAAACATGGGTCTGAAAAAAAAAAAGGCAAATATATAAATTAAGTAACTCTCTAGGTATGGCATTAACTCCAGCTAAAGCTCAATGTGATTTTGCTTATCCACCTAAAAGGAGTCTGGCATGAAAGGCACGCCACCTGGAAAATGAGTCGCAGGGTCTTTATTAACCTGCACTGGATTAGCCTCTCACACTGGAATGTTCTACAGCACGATTTTACTGGCAGTCAGTGCCACCAAATAAGCCAGAGTAGCAACTGATGTGGTCGAAACAGACAGCTTGACGGATCTAGGTTACCTGTAAAAGAAGTATTTTGCCAAGCGCTGCTACAATAAAGCAGTTCTGATGCTCATAAAAGGAGATAACGGATAGTGGCAAATCTCAGCTGATCCAGGGCCTGGGGAGATCACCTGGTGAGGATAAAACTGACATCAGAAGCCTTGCTATGTTCAAATGCATGAGTTTGCCTTTGTTTTTATTTTGCTTACTTTTATGTCTTATGACAGAAGGCAGAATATTCTGAACACACTGTACTTTATCTCTGTGGTCTAACACATCATGCACTCCTTACACGCTTATATTTGGGAGAAAAATAACCAGACCACAAGACAGGAAGCTGCTCAGGTTGCACGTGAAGGATTCGCATACCCCCAAAACGAGTGACTCTTGTCTTTTCCCCTAAACATTCTGACTGGCCCCTTTATTCATCTAGAGAAGACTAGCTGAAATCTTTCCCAGGAGAAAGGGGATGACAGACCAAACAATTTCAGAGGTAATAGGAGTTGGACACTTTAAGACTGTGATGTAATTTACCACTGTTTAATAATGGGAGGAGTTTATTCGTCCTATGAAGGAGACCCTCCAGTCTCTTGAGCATTTTTTTTAAAGGATGGGCTATCTAAAGACTATGTCCTGAACTGTACGAAAAGAAGGGATTTCAAAGTGCAGGAGGGTAAACAGGGTTACATGTGCCTGCCCATTGCATCTGGCAGACTTACCTTTCCAAAACTACATCTGATGATTTCACCCACCTGGATCAAAACTTTTGCATACAGCAGAAAACCCCGACCACGTTAGCTGACCCGCTTGACCTTTGCTACTGGCTCCCAGCTACTTTTCCAACCTTCAGTCCCGTCTTTCACTCGGGAACATCCAGCTCCATGGTTTGAGTTCTTTTCACTCTTTAATCTTTATCACATGACTTTTCTCCGCCAGGAATACCAGCACCTTCTCTGACGGTTCATTCTCCAGCATCACTTTCTCTGCTCTGGTTCTTCCATGATTTACCTAACTCTTCAGACAGATACCTCAGCCCTTACTGGAAGTGTTTGTTTATGACCTGCCTCACCCAGTGGATGATAAAACAGGCATGGATTTGACCCGTTAGACTCTGTGGATCCATCCACAGATTCGCCCATGCCTTGCACAGGTTCTAGAACACAAGAGGCACTTCATAAACTGTGAGTCAGCTGAACTTAATTTTCAAATTAGGCTTATGTTCATCCTCTTCACTACTTAGAGATCTGAAGATGACTAGGATTCTCTTTTGTTTATCATACTATTTCTAAGTCAATGCTCGGCACATTAATTTTTCACTGAATAGAGAAAATAAGCCTGGGTGCTGTTCAGATACAAATATCTAGATTTTAATCTAGGTTTCCACTTACTAATTAGATGCTGGAACCAGTTCCTTACTTCCCTTATTCTATAAAATGATAATAAAAGTGTCTGCCTTACAGAATTATGGTGAAGATCAGTGATGCTGCTACTGCTGCTGCTAAGTTGCTCAGTCATGTCCGACTCTTAGTGACCTCGTGGACTGCAGCCCACCAGGCTCCTCCGTCCATGGGATTTTTCAGGCAAGAGCACTGGAGTGGGGTGCCATTGCCTTCTCTGGAAGATCAGTGATAGAGATATATATGGATGACCCTAGTGTTAGACATATATACACAGCCAATAACTGTTGTTTTCACAAGGGCTCAATTTCCATAATATACTGTTTGTGTATTGCTGTGTACAGCTCACACAACTCAGTAACAAAAAAGCAATTCAGCCAAAAAATGTTCAGAAGACCTAAACTGGCTTTTCTCCAAAGAAGACATACAGATGGCCAACAGGCACTTGAGAAGATGCTCAACACTGCTGCTGCTGCTGAGTCGCTTCAGTCGTGTCCGACTCTGTGCAACCCCATAGATGGCAGCCCACCAGCCTTCCTCATCCCTGGGATTCTCCAGGCAAGAACACTGGAGTGGGTTGCCATTTCCTTCTCCAGCTCAACATTGCTAATTGTTAGCAAAATCTAAACTACCGTGGGGTGTCACCTCACCCCCATAAACATGGCCATCATGAAAAAACCTACAAACAAAGTGCTCTGGAGAGGGTATGAAGAGAAGAGAACCCTCCTGCACCATTGGCGGGAGTATTGATCTGTGCAGCTGCTGTGGAGGTTCCTTAAAAAATTAAGTCTAACACCATACACAAAAATAGACTCAAAATGTACTAAAGATTTAAATGTAAGACCAGAAGCTATAAAAATCCTAGAGGGAAAACATAGGCAAAACACGCTCTGACATAAATCACAGCAGTATTCTCTATGACCCACCTCCCTGAGTAATGGAAATGAAAGCAAAAATAAACAAATGGGACCTAATTATACTTAAAGGCTTTTGCACAACAAAGAAAACTATAAACAAGGTGAAAAGACAGCCTTCAGAATGGGAGAAAATAATAGCAAATGAAGCAACTGACAAAGAATTGATGTCAAAAACATACAAGCAGCTCATGCAGCTCAATACCAGGAAAGTTAACGACCCAATCAGAAAATGGGCCGAAGAACTAAACAGACATTTCTCCAAAGAAGACACACAGATGGCTAACAAACACATGAAAAGATGTTCAACATCACTCATGATCAGAGAAATGCGAATCAAAACCACAATGAGGTACCATTTCACACCAGTCAGAATGGCTGCTATCCAAACGTCTACAAGCAATAAATGCTGGAGAGGGTGTGGAGAAAAGGGAGCCCTCTTACACTCTTGTTGGGAATGCAAACTAGAACAGCCGCTATGGAGAACAGTGTGGAGATTTCTTAAAAAACTGGAAATAGAACTGCCATACGACCGAGCAATCTTACTGCTGGGCATACACACCCAGGAAACCAGAATTGAAAGAGACACGTGTGCCCCAGTGTTCATCACAGCACTGTCTACAATTGCTAGGACATGGAAGCAACCCAGATGCCCATCAGCAGATGAATGAATAGGAAAGCTGTGGTACATATACACAGTGGAATATTACTCAGCTATTAAAAAGAATATATTTGAGTCAGTTCTAATGAGGTGGATGAAACTGGAGCCTGTTATACAGAGTGAAGTAAGTCAGAAAGAAAAACACCAATACAGTATATTAATGGATATATACAGAATTTAGAAAGATGGTAATGATGACCCTATATGCGAGGCAGCAAAAGAGATACAAATGTAAAGAAGAGACTTTTGGACTCTGTGGGAGAAGGCAAGGGTGGGATGATTTGAGAGAATAACATTGAAACATATATATTATCATATGTGTAATAGATCGCCAGTCCAGGTTCGATGCATGAGACAGGGTGCTCAGGCTGGTGCACTGGGATGACCCTGAGGGAGAGGATGGGAAGGGAGGTGGGAGGGGGGTTCAGGATGGGGGGCACATGTACACCCATGGCTGATTCATGTCTATGTATGGCAAAAACCACTGCAACATTGTAAAGTAATTAGCCTCCAAATAAAGTAAATTAATTAGTTAATTTAAAAAAATTAAGAACAGAACTACCATGTGATCCAGCAAGCCTAATCCTGGGTATGTATCCAGAGAAAACCGTAATTCAAAAAATACATGCACTCAGTGTTCGTCACAGCACTATCATACCAGCCAAGTTGTGAAAGCAAACCAAATGTCTGTCGATGGAGGAATGGAAGAAGATGCAGGGCATAGTCCAGGGGAGCTCGCTCAGCCGTGAGCAGCGTGAGACCATGCCTTCCTCAGAGATACGGAGGCGCCTAGAGACCACCACGCCAAGCGACGCGAGTCAGAAAGAGAAAGGCAGACAGCATGATACCCTTTCTATGAGGAATCTAAAATATGATACAAATAAACTCATTTCGGAAATAGAGACAGACTCACAGGCACAGAAAACAGACTCAAGGTTACTAAAGGGAACGAGGTGAGGGAAGGGTAATTGGGACTTTGAGGTTCACAGACACACACCGCCATATATAACATAGATGAACATGGGAGCTTGAGGTTCACAGACACACACCGCCACATATAACACAGGTAAACATGGGAGCTTGAGTTTCACAGACACACACTGCCATATATAACATAGATGAACATGGGAGCTTGAGGTTCACAGACACACACCGCCATATATAACACAGGTAAACATGGGAGCTTGAGGTTCACAGACACACACTGCCGTATATAACATAGATGAACATGGGAGCTTGAGGTTCACAGATGCACACCGCCATGTATAACATAGACGAACATGGGAGTTGGAGTTAACAGAAGCACACCACCATATGTAACACATAAATATGGGACTTTGAGGTTCACAGACACACACCGCCATATATAACATAGATGAACATGGGAGTTTGAGGTTAACAGAAGCACGCCGCCATATGTAACACAGATAAACAAGGTCCTACTGCGGGGGCTTCCCTGGTGGTGCAGTGGTTAAGAATCCACCTGCCAGGGCAGGCAGCCTGGGCTTGACCCCTGGTCCGGAGGAGCCCGCCAGCTGCAGGGGACTCAGCCTGTGCAGCACCACCGCTGAAGTGCACACACTGGAGCCTGGGCTCCCCAGCCAGAGAACTCACCGGAATGAGAAGCCCACAGTGAAGAGTTGCCCCTGATCTCTGCAGCTAGAGGAAGCCGGTGTGCAGCCTGGAGACCAAGTGCAGCCAAAACCTAAAAACAAGTAAAGAAAAGGCCCGACTGCAGAGCGCAGGGAGCCAGACCCAGTGTTGTGAGCAGGCACGCTGCTGTGCCCTGAAACTGACAGAGCCCTGTAACCACCCATGCTTCAGCAACAACTGTGAAATGGTCCATTCCCTCTTCCTGCCGTGTCTGTTTCAATTAGCAATATTCCCAGCTGTGAGTGACAGAAACACCCCGTGCATAGCGCCTTAAATAGATGTTGGCCTACAGGCAGAAGTAGGCGACTGTTTCCTAAGTCCACTGACCGGACCTGGGAGGAGACCCTGCAGCTCTCTGTCTGTGGCTCTGAACAGGGCCGCCCTCTCTACCTGCATCAGCCTCACCGGGCGGGAGGGAGCCCCTAGATTCTGCACGCTCCCAGCAAGCCCTCCCCACCCAAATGCTCCCCCACACCATCTGCCTTGTGGCCACAGCGGGTAATTTAATCATGCACTCTTTTTTAAAAAAATACATATATTTATTTTAATTGGAGGTTAATTACTTTACAATATTGTATTGGTTTTGCCACACATCAACATGAATCCGCCACAGGTGTACACATGTTCCGCATCCTGAACCCCCCTCCCTCCTCCCTCCTCGTACCATCCCTCTGGGTCGTCTCAGTGCACCAGCCCCAAGCATCCAGTATCGCACACTCTTAATTTATACTGTAGAACACAAAGCCCAGAAAGTAAGACATCCCTCACTTTCTAGATTCTGATTCCCACACACATCTTTCAGCGGTGAAACCTGCCCCTAGCCTAGCCCCTGCCCCTAGCCTAGCACCTGCCCCTAGCCTAGCACCTGCCCCTCGCCTAGCACTCCTCACCCTGTCTTCCCCCTGCTTTATTTTTCTCTTTGGGATGTGGATTTTAACTTTTTATTTTATATAGGAGTATAGCAGATTAACAATGTTTTAACAGTTTCGGGTGCACAGCAGAGCGGCCCAGCCAAGCAGACACACGTCTCCATCCTCCCCCGACCCCCTCCCATTCAGGCAGGATGCATTTTTTATTACTTTGACATAACCATACACACAGAGACACCTACAAATCTGTTTTCTGTCTTGCTTCTCACCCTAGAATGTAAGATACATGAGAGCAGGATTTTCTGTCTGTTGTTTTCACTGCGACATCTTCACAATCTAGAAGACAACGTTGAGGTCGTCAGTATTCGATCAGCGTTTGGTGAAAGTGGAATAAAGAGCTGCGGCACAGGCTCGCGTGGTCATCGGTGGCATCGCGACTCGGGCGCTTTCCGCGCTTTAGCTCCACTGTGTCTAGCCTCTTGAGTTGTAGAATGGCTTGTTCCACACTTGGCGTTGTCACATTTCAGAAAGGAAGAAAATGGTAGGCTGAAATCTTCACAGGGCTTTCTATCCTTCTCTCTTTTTCTATTTTTAAAAATGTGTGTTTCCCCAAAGGCTTCTGGCAGACTTCTACTAACAATTTATTAATCAGAACCATGTTATGTGACACCCTTAACTTCAAGAGAGGCCGTCAGTTCAGTTTAAATTTCTCAGTAAGCAAAGAAAGAGAGGAAGCATTGAGAATGGATTTTGAGTTAGCCAATATATAGTTTATGTCTCAAATTTCTCTGTACTCTTGAGTATCATTTATACTTAATGAATGAATTTGAATTTAAAGAACTGTGTATTACATCGAAACAGCAGGTAAGGAATCTTAAATGTAGTATAATTTCATATCTTAGAAGAGAATGTAGATATATAATTTTACATCACTGAAAGAGAGCAGGATTATTGATAATCTAAAATTGTAGGGAGTACAAACCTACCATTTACATTTAGCTGTGGAAGTGTCTCGATTTTCTGTTTGCATGAGATAACGCTCCCTTGCTCAGGCGGATTCAGGCTCACCTTCTATAATACAACTGCAACTTTTTAAAAGTGAGAAGCGCATCAGTTGCTAGTGGCCTGAAAAGACAGATAACAACCACACTTTGCCTGCCTACATTTACTCTAGATGCTCTGCACACACTGAATCTTTGAGCCCGTGATACAGAAATCCTGCAAGAAAAGTACTATTATCTGATGGAGACACATTATCATCAACTATTCTAGAGTTGATCAAGGAAACTGAGGTTCAGAAATTTTTCTCTTTTTTTATTTACTTATTTGGAGGAAAATTGTTTTACAATGTCGTATTGGTTTCTGCCATGGTGGTGGTGGTGAGCCCATTGCTAAGTCATGATGTAGCCTGCCAGGCTCCTCTGTCCATGGGGTTCTCCAACAAGAATATTGGAGTGGGTTGCCATTTCCTTCTCCAGGTTTCTGCCATAGAGCAATATGGATCAGCCGCAATTATACACATATCCCTGCTCTCTGAGCCTCCCTCCCCTCCCCTCATCCCTTCCCTCGAGGTCACCACAGAGTGCAGACTGGGTTCCCTGTGTTACAGAGCATCTTCCCATGTGACAGTGTATAAATGCCTAGCTTTGGTAAATGAGAGAGCCAGAACTTGAAATAAGCTTGGTTGGACTCCAGAGTGCAGCTGTTTAACTGTTTTGTGTTCTTCTCATACAGGAGGGCTAATTTGATATATATTGATCAAAAGTTGTACACTGCAATGTAACTGGCTCATTTTCTCTTCCTAATACATAGATGAGCACCAAAGAATTGATGCTTTTGAACTGTGGTGTTGGGGAAGACTCTTGAGAGTCCCTTGGACTGCAAGGAGATCCAACCAGTCCATTTTGAAGGAGATCAGCCCTGGGATTTCTTTGGAAGGAATGATGCTAAAGCTGAAACTCTAGTACTTTGGCCACCTCATGGGAAGAGTGGACTCACTGGAAAAGACTCTGTTGCTTGGAGGGATTGGGGGCAGGAGGAGAAGGGGACGACAGAGGATGAGATGGCTGGATGGCATCACCGACTCAATGGACGTGAGTCTGAGTGAACTCCGGGAGTTGGTGATGGACAGGGAGGCCTGACGTGCTGCGATTCATGGGGTCACAAAGAGTCAGACACGACTGAGCAACTGAACTGAACTGAACTGATCTTTAAGATGAAAGAGAAGTAACAATGTTTCAGATGTGTTTGAAGTGAGAGGCATGGGTTAGAGTATAGTAGGCAAAATTTTGAAAGCCAAGCTTCAGTATGTATTACTGTGAAACAAATTATTGCAATAGTGGTGGCTCAAAGTCAAACTACTCAGCACGAGTTCACCTGTACAATTATACCAATAATCTCAATTCTTTGTTGGCTTAGATTTCTCTTGGAACCTTATTTGATAAGCTCTCGATGATCTGCCCACTTTTCTGGCTAAATTAAAGCATGTGGTGTTGCTTTTTGTTTGTTTTTAATAGTATTGAATCCTTTAAAATCATTCATGCACCCTTTTCAAAGGTTTTGCCTGAAAGTATCATCTTATTCAGCCTTTATTATTCTCATTCTGAGAGATATCAGGGAAAATACAGCCAAGTCATAATTCATTTGCTCCCCTCAGACTCACTCCCCAGGCATGAATCCATTCTGGATTTTCTACTTGTCTTATAATTTATTTTTAACTTCTTTTATATTTACACTCACTCCAGTGTTCTTGCCTGGAGAATCCCAGGGACGGGGGAGCCTGGTGGGCTGCCGTCTACGGGGTCGCACAGAGTCGGACACGACTGAGGCGACTCAGCAGCAGCAGCGCAGTGCTTGCTTTCTCTCTCACAGCACACAGACTTGAATTTAAGACTAAAGAACCTGTGACTTGACTCCTCTGTGAACAAAAATGATGATCTTTCAGGAACCTTAAGGGTGTTCCCCGAGTGGCTGAAGCCGGAAAGCGGAGGGGGCTGGAAGGGGCGTGAACACAGAGACGGGACTTTTCAAGTGTCCATACAGAAATCAGAAGAGAATTACCGTAGGAGCATCAACCACGAGGACACTGTCTTCTAAAGCTGCCTGAACGACCCAGGGAGGAAGCGCTGTCAGTGACACCCGCACAGGAGAAGAGTTGGCTCATGTGGGTGGAGGGCAGTGGCTTCAGAAAGGACTTGCCTGTATGGGGACTGTTGGAACAAACTTTAAGGAGGGAATGTCTTGGCTTGCTTTGGGTTGTTAAGCATTCATCATGAAGTCATTGTGAATATTTCTGTAGCTCAGCATTTTGCCAGCTAACTTTCAAGTTAACAGATTCTCCATCATCACCAAAATATTCACTGACCCCAGAGTAATCACTCCAGCTCATTAGAATCCTCTTCCAAAACAGGAAACTATTTTTTAAATCATCATACCAAGTATTAATTTGATAGTGATGATATGAAAAATAACTTCACCCAGGAAATAAGGTTAAGAAGTGGAATCAGGCTAAGGTGGAGAGAGGGTGTCTGAGTCATCAGTGTGTTCATTACTGGGGTTCTCTGGTTGGCTGTTTTCCTTTTGTGCTATTTCTGGATTTTTTTCCATTGCATTATTCAAATACTGAATTGCAGCAATAAACAGGCCACACCATCCAGGAACGGAGCTTGTTCCATTTCAGGCACATCAAAGAGACAATGCCAGTTTTGAAAAGCAGATCTGAGTTGCTAACTAGCCCCCGAGTCTCAGACGAAATTTGGATTCATTTTTTCATTAGCAAGATAAGCCCAGGAGAGTCTTCATCTATGCATTCGACACTCAAACCAAGGCAATACTTTCTCTGCTTCAGATAAGAAATGGTGCAAACTGATAAAGTCTGGAAGTTTCAGAACATAAATGAATCTGTGTGTTTGTGTGTGTGTGTATCACGCACAGTAAATACTGCCTGTAGTCTGCTCATGGACAGTAGGGCACGTGAGCCTGGCGTTGTGTGTGTGTGTACCGAGCACAGGAACCTGGCATTGTGTGTGTATATATGGAACACGTGAACCTGGTGTTGGGTGTGTGTACTGAGCACGTGAGCCTGGCGTTGTGTGTGTGTGCACCGTGCATGCACAGTGAGTACTGCCTGCAGTCTGCTCATGGACAGTAGGGCACGTGAGCCTGGCACACTGCCTTGCTCGCTCACCTGAGTCACTCTGAGTGCATGTGTTTTCACTCAGACACGCGGCTCAAGTTTCTTTCCTGAAGTGACCGAATCTGGGTGAGCACGATCTTCAGGACCTCCTGAAGCCGCCCTAAGATTTCAGCTCCGGGGGCTTCCCTGGCGGTGCGGGGTTAAGAAGCCGCCGTGCGCTGCAGGGAACTCGGGCTCCTTCCCGGATCGGGGGCCGGGCTGAGACCCCGCGGGCCCGGGCGGCGAAGCCCCGGGGAAGGAAGCGGCAGCCGCTGCAGAGCTCCTCCTGGAGCCCCCGGGGCGGGGAGCCTGGCGGCCGCAGGGTCGGCGCGACTGAGCGGCTTCGCCTCAAAGCGCAGAGCACTCAGGCCGCGAGGCCAGCAGGACCCGCCGGCGAGCAGCGGAGAAAGGCAGCAAGCGGAGGAGGCGGCTGACGCGCAGAGGCTTGGAATTCTGCTGCCCATTAAAACCACCTCTGGAATATCGAATCAAGCTATGAAGGAGAGCCATTAGGAACTGCTGAGGACAGAACCCATGAGTCCCAAGCCTCAGCTTCTTCATGGGTTGAAATCAGAACAATCTCAGGGGATTTTCATGGAGATCAGATAATTTTATGATTCCTGGCCCAGAGTCAACTTTTGGTAAAGGCTATTATTATATTATAAGTAAATATGTTACACTTATATCCTATATATTCCTGTATAGCACCAGAATAGGTATAAAAAATGAGATGCCTCAATTAAAAAATAAGTATTATCTAATTTATTTCAATATTAAACAAAATTGAAACTTAAGGGGTACAGGACAAAATATGCATAAATTTCAATATAAATCCTCATACATACTGAATTCCTGAACACTTGAGTCCAATTAGTTTAGATGATATACAAATTAGCTAGATAGCACGTTCACTGGAGATGTCTAACCACACACTGAGAGACAAAAAATAGTTTTCATGAGAAATATTGAAAAATGCAATAAAATTTGCAAAAGTACGTGCAACTTGTCAGTTGCTATTCAACAGGAGCACAACTGAAGAGCTGGCTTCCCTGGTGGCTCGGATGTAAAGAACCCACCTGCGGTGCGGGAAACGCGGCAGGGGCCTGGGTGCCATCCCTGGGCCAGGAAGACCCCTGAGAAGCAGCTGACAACCCACCCACTGTTCTTGCCTGGAAAATCCCGTGGACAGCCTATGGGGTTGCAAAAGAGCTGGGCGTGAATTAGGGATTCGACTACAAGGAGCTGAGCGTTCCTTCCCTATCGTGTTATAAAATGCAACCGTTACAATTTTTCTCTTATTCTGTGGGTATACATCCACAACAAGAAAGTGAACATATCTTTATATTCTGGTTTTCAACTTTTAGAAATGATTCTGCCCTCTTGACCTGTATGGACCTTCATAACACCATGAGGTACGATCATCAGCTGGCCCTATTTCTCATCTTAATGGTTTTTATTAATTTACAGGGAAAAGAGTGAAATAATGGGACAGTTCAAACACAGCATTCCAAACACTCACAGCTGTAAGAGCAGTGTGCTTTCATTAAAGGAATTTATTAGCTGTAAAAACTCTGAACTCGGCTCCTCAAAACCAAGATTGTATCAGGTATGCAAAACAGAAAGAAAGTAAGTTCTGTAATACCCTTGAGGCTGGTGGGGTTTCAAGGTACTCCTTGGACATGCCATCACTGTAATGAATTTTGAATCAGTAACACTGTCTCCCCAGCACATACCGGGCAGAGTTTTTCAAATCTCTGGGGAAATACAAAGCAGAAAATGGCCATACAAAAGTGAAACTAAAATAATACATTTTAGTTGTGAAAGAGCCAGCTTGCTGGTGTAGCAGTTTTGTTCATATATGCATTAAACAAAAGACAAAACTTTGAGCATCAATTCTATTTGGGGGATTTAATTAGACCAAACATATTCCTATTAAGGTTTACCCCTATTAATACTGAACCTTAATCCAATATGTATCATCATTTAGCATTGTAACTGAGAGAAAAATATGGTCCATTCTGAAGGAGATCAACCCTGGGATTTCTTTGGAAGGAATGATGCTAAAGCTGAAACTCCAGTACTTTGGCCACCTGATGCGAAGAGTTGACTCATTGGAAA
>SJYF01000263.1:438737-453482 GCA_006410515.1 Procapra przewalskii | reverse complement strand
TTGTTAGAGTAGCTCACTGATAAATTTTCTTATACCAAACCTGCAAACTATTAGAGATTAATTTCCCCCTATGTTTCCATAAGTCACAGTTCCATTATTTAGTCTAGCTATACATTGTTAATAGAATCCTAAATCATGGTTAGCTACATTCATTAGATAAGGTACTATAGGGAAGTTAAGGCAATAAATCTGAAAGAACAGGAGCTTTTTTTTTTTTGTCACAGATATAGCAAGGTCAAAGACATGTGTCATTTACCATCTGTGTGACCTACAGTAAGTCACTTAATCTCAGTTCAGTTTAGTTGTTTTCTTTAGTCACTACCGTCCACGGCTTGCTAAGTCTTCTGCGACCCCAGGGACTGTAGCCCACGGGCTCCTCTGTCTCTGGGATTTCCAAGCAAGAACATTAGAGTGAGTTGCCATTTCCTCCTGCAGGGGATCTTCCCGACCCGGTGATCCACCCAAGGCTCCTGCCTTGCTTGTTTCCCAGTAAAATGGGAATGTAAATATCTCTCTTGTGTGTATGTTATGAGGAATAAATAAAATATTATGTTATAGTTGTAGTTATACAATTAGTTATAGTTCCTGATACAAGAGGGGAAGGCGATGGCACCCCACTCCAGTACTCTTGCCTGGAAAATCCCATGGACGGAGGAGCCTGGTGGGCTGCAGTCCGTGGGGTCGCTGGGAGTCAGACATGACTGAGTGACTTCACTTTCACTTTTTGCTTTCATGCATTGGAGAAGGAAACGGCAACCCACTCCAGTGTTCTTGCCTGGAGAGTCCCAGGGACGGGGGAGCCTGGTGAGCTGCTGTCTCTGGGGTCGCACAGAGTCGGACACAACTGAAGCAACTTAGCAGCAGCAGCAGCAGCAGCAGCAGCAGCAGCCTGATACAAGATAGAAGCTTGAAAAGCAGTAACTGTTGGTTTTAACATGTACATATACCATATATTGTATATGGTAACATATAATAACATACATATCTGTGTACTATATCCAATGTCATGTTAAGTGAGTCAAAGCTGTTCAAAACTCCAGTCAAGGAAGAAGTTGGTTGTAAACCTTTTCTTTTCTGAAAACATGGATTGAGAACAACACAAATCCCCCAAACACTGAGCCCTGCCTTAGGTGTCACTAGTGGTAAAGAATCCCCCTGCCGTGCAGGAGATGCAAGAGATGCAAGTTTGATCCCTAGGTCGGAAAGATCCCTGGAGGAGGAAATGGAAGCCCCCTCCAGCGTTCTCGTTTGGAAAATCGCGTGGACAGTGGAGCCTGATGTGCTACAGCCCATGGGGTCACACAGAGTCGGACATGACTAAACACGCACGAAGTACTGGAGATAGAGACTAAAATGAACCCCAAATGACCACGATCAGAAATAGACAAAAGGTAAAAGCAAGAGTAAAACTTATAGGCGAACTCACATGATATGCTTGAAATTAACACGATAGCAAAATTATGATATGCCTGAAAATAAGGTTTACCATTTCAAGTGGGATTGTGTCCTGAACCTTCAGTCCTGTGGAAGAGACAAGGTACCACTGATCAGCATCAAGCTGCTGGTGTCCTTAGCATATACACGGCCATTGAGCAGCAATTGCTGCTACTGCTACTGCTAAGTCACTTCAGTCGTGTCCAACTCTGTGTGACCCCATAGACGGCAGCCCACCAGGCTCCCCCATCCCTGGGATTCTCCAGGCAAGAACACTGGAGTGGGTTGCCATTTCCTTCTCCAATGCATGAAAGTGAAAAATGAAAGGGAAGTCTCTCAGTTGTGTCCGACCCTCAGTGACCCCATGGACTGCAGCCCATCAGGCTCCTCCATCCATGGGATTTTCCAGGCAAGAGTGCTGGAGTGGGGTGCCATTGCCTTCTCTGAGCAATAGCTATATCCAGTTATTATTTGACCACGTTAGACACTAAAGTGATCAGTCAACTCTCCTACCATTAGCTAATTCCATCACTCTAATTCCAGGCTAAGCAAAAAGCCTCTTGATTTTACCCTGCCTTCCCATCAGAGAGACCAGAAGACAGACACTGTCTGAGGATGTCCACAACCAGTAGTCTCGTCTATGAGGCAATTACACTTCTCATTACAGAGATGAGCTTCTAATGTTTATAAATCAGTTTCTGGGGAATCAAGCTTGTATGAATTTTTTTGAGATATTGATCATCTCAAGAGGCACAGTCAAAAGTCAAAGAGGAGAAGACCCTCTTTCTCAGTGACCTCATGAATAAATGTCTCCCTCTGTGACTTTGAACAAATAACCTCAACTTTCTGAGCATAACCGTTACATAGAGATGACAGGAAAAAAATAGCTTTTAGGTAGGACATGAAGATTAAATGAAATGATGCAATGAAAGCTGTTAGTGTGGCTTTTGGTGCATAACTCCCATGAGCACTGTTTCATAATTATGACTGGAGAATTGCTGATGGGATCAAGAACTATCTCTTGAGCACAGCCTCTCAAACTTCAGTGCGTGTACACGTGGTGGAGATACTACTGAAATGCCCATTCTGACCCAGTAGTTCTGGGCTGGAACTCAGGGTGCTGCATTTCTAACAAACACACTCAGAGATGATGTCAATGCTACTTACTGGGTTACACACCACACTTTGAATAGCAAGTTTCTAGATTACAAACCCACCATGCTTATCTGCTGAGTCCAAAAGCTTCTGCAGTGAAAACAGCTACCATCTCTGATCTCCTTCACTGTTCAGATAAGTGCCAAGAGCATGACCCTCGGGAGGCTGCTTGGAATCTGCAGCGCCCCGACTATGGCACCAGATGGACATGCGTGCAGCGGTGGAACGGTCCCTCCAAGTGTCCACTGTCCAGCAGATGGCAAGGAACAACTTTCTCTGTAGGCTCCCCAGGAAAAAAAAAGCTTGCACCCTGAATTTCACCTAAAGCACAGCAGAAGGTGTCAAAAAGCATTATGACCTTAGAGATTAAAATTTCTTAGAAAAGAGAAAATCTTGCTGAGAGAGAAGAGAAAATGTTAGAAGGCATTGTAACACACACACACACACACACACACACACACAAAAGAGACGAAAAGAGCATGCACAACTTGAGACTAAGCTTCTCTGTCAAGATGTGATGCACACACGGAAGGGAGAATTAGCAATTCTACAGAGTCTGGATGGGACGGCATTCTGTAACGAATCTGAGTTGTAGCACTGATAATACCAAACAATAAAACGTTATCCTTTTCAAGTTTTTTCTTCACAGATAAATTCTCCCTAGTCAGAGCCACCAAAATGTCTTTTAATCAGAACCCTGTTTGTAGACAAATGGCAGATGAAGTGCAGGCAGGCATTTTTTTTCGTCCTTTGCACAGTTCATCATTTCTTTGAAGGATGGAAACACAACAAAAAGATACTGATTTCCATTAATTTTCTTCTCTTTGCAAGTAAATTTAGGCGCGAGTAAGCGAACAATTCTCTCCCTGTACTATTTTTTTTCACTCCTAATTCTTTACCCAGTCATTTTCTAAAAATAACAAGAGAATTCTGCACTACATAGTATTAACATAAGCACATTTCTTTGGTGAATGAAATGGCATTATGTTGCAAAGATTTAATGTTTACCTCCTATTAGAAGTCAGAAGAGGCAAATTCCAATTTTGATTTCTCAGAGGTCATTCCAACTTAACAATGTCAGCAAAGAAGGGTCAGTAAGTCTTGGTGGCAGAAATCTCTGTCACCAATTATTTAAGAAAGTGTACTCAGTCAAATGAGACCAAAACAAAAAGATCTGAAGGGCTTCCCTGTGGCTTAGAGGTAAAGAATCCAGCTGCCAGTGCGGGAAGATGCAGGCTCAATCCCCGGCCCAGGAAGATCCCACAGTCCGCGGAGGAACCAAGCTCGTGAGCCACTACCGCTGGCCTGTGCTTTAGGGGCTGGAGCCGAAAATCCCGAGGCCCCGTGCCCTACAGCCTGTGCCCACAGCTAGAGAAGCCAGCAACTGGAGGGCAGCTCCCACTGGCTGCAACTAGAGAAAAGCCCTCGCAGCTACAAAGACCCAGCACAGCCAGAATTAATAAACAAGTTTTACAAATGAATCTGAAGGCGAGGTTTGCTCCAAAGCTACTCAGAGCCACTCAAGAACAACTCTAACCTTAAGGAGTCTGCGTGATATCAACATCACACTCTCACTCAAATATCTCCGTTAGCAAACATCACACTCTCACTCAGACATCTCCACTCGCAGGAGGACACCATGCTGCACGTCCAGTGGAACTCTAAGAGCTCTCCCTCTGAATTTTCACTTTATTTTTCACTTGTTTCTCTTTTGCGAAGGTGAATGAACTGGGTTCCTTGAGTCAGTGTCAAGAGAGGGCTATTAGGAGTGAGAAAAGGAAGTGAAACCAAACTCCGCCTAAAGCCGAGTGCCCCTGCTGCGTTTGTGATTGCCCTCACCATCGGGAACTTCACTGTCCTGCTCGCCCATCCTTGATCCTCTCGGGGCTGAGGGATGCCAGAGAAGCAATGGGACTGAACCCAAGCAGAAGCTTGCAGAGCCCGCCCTGGCACCAAATCCCACCACGTCCCCTCTTCCTCGTGTGTAGAAAAAAGCCTTCTGTGCGCTAGCCTTCTCCCAGTTCCAAAGAGCAGGCTCCAGCAGTTAGTAATCAGGACAACAGAGTCAGGGACCCCTAGCTCCCCCTGAAGGAATATAGGTAACGATGCGATACACAGCTTTGAGTCGTCCTGCAGAAACTAAGATCCCTGCCAACGCAGACGATGGTGAGTCCACACCAGCCACGAGCACACAGACCCCAGACTGGTTGGAGCAAAAAGGCTGAGTCCCCTCCCCTTGTTAGCTCACCACCAATCAGCCAGAAGAGGGTTAGGGAACCCTCTCCTCTTTAAAAACATCATCCTTAAAAGCCACGCCCTGAAAGCTATCAGGGAGTCCAGGGATTTGAGCACAAGCTGCCCATCCTCTTTGCTTGTGTGTGTATGTCAACCACTCAGTCGTGTCCAGCTTTTTGCGACCCTTTGACTTTAGCCCGCCGGACTCCCCTGTCCATGGGATTCTCCAGGCAAGAGGACTGGAGAGGGTAGCCATTCCCTTCTCCAGGGGATCTTCCCAACTCAGGGATCGAAACGGGCTCTCACATTGCAGGTGGATTCTTCACCGTCTGGGCCACCAGGGAAGCCCCTCTTTTTGCTTGGCAGCCTGCAAATAAGCCAGTGCTTTGCGGCAAACATCCTCCGACAGAGGATAACAGAAACAGAAGATGCTGTTACATTCCTCGGAAACATTATCCTAACTCTCCTTCCCTTAACACATCTTACATGGATTAAGCTGACTAGATCGCTCATTTCACTCTGGAGACTGCAGTAATAGTCCTGTGGTTGTGAGAAATATTCCCCCATCTGGTCCAGAGAGGCATGGCCCTTCCGTCATAGCCCAAACAGTCTTCACAATTTTCTTCCCTGAACTGTTCCCTCAGTAGAGGGAGAGTTGCAGAAATACTTAAGGAATGCTTCATATGTATAAAAGCGAGAACTCTTACTCAGACTTCTTAAGTGAGATTATATGAGAGAGTTTCCTCATTAATCTAGTGATGTTTTGATTGTTTTAAGTAATTGGACAAATTGTATGTCATCTAATATATTATAAACTCATTAAGAAATAGAGCTCATTGTCAAACGATAAGATCAGACCATTTGGAAGCAAGAAAGCCAAATAGATAACAGCGTAAACTGTTCAGTCAGGACTAGTATCATTTTAGTTTTTGGCCAAAACCCTAAATATGTCAGTGAGATGGACTGACAGGGTCCTAAGAGTGCTTATCACTCAGAGAGAATTTCAGACCCAGTGACTCAACACTGCTGATAGACTCGTCCATCTTACCGGAAGAAAACAGCTAATCTCCTTCAGCACTGAGTTCATTAAAGGCTGATTTTTTCTTTTTTCTCCACCTGTGGGAGAAGCAAGGTCTGAGATAAGTCACCTTCAGCGAAGTATTCACACGCCACCCCAATGACAGGTAACACGACAGCTCACAAATAAGAAAGCACAAACAGAGAAGCCACAAATGTTTTAGGAGATACTAGAAACGCATTATTTTTTAAATTTTTCCTGTGATTTATTTTTTTTAATTTATTTATTTTTAAAATTTATTTATTTTAATTGGAGGTTAATTACTTTACAATACTGTACTGGCATTATTAAAAGGCTGTTGACACACCAGCTGGGAATAGTTAACGTATGTAAGGTGCTGAGAGAAAATTAAATGGTCACCCAAATGGAAACAGAGAAGGAAGCACAGACAGGAAAGAGAGGAGACGGGCTCGCAGAGGAGCTGGCGATGGAGACGAGGTCCTCGGGGTCAACAGTGCGCTCTCCAGGCCAGAGCCAGCTCGAGGCTGCGGAGTCGCTGTCCGAGTACGGCTCCCGCCAGACTCTGACACTTTACATTATTTTACTCAAAGTTACTTAATATAACTCAGATGTTGTTAAATCTCTTTTCCCTTTTGGTATCCCAGTGATTTAGCTTAGCCCTATTACACTAAAAGGTGCAAATTAGAGCTGAGTCAGAAACTCCTGCCCAGAGGAACAGCTTCAGCCCATCTTCACTGTGAGTTTCGCATCTGGGAGGCAGCTTCCTTTGCAGGGCTTCCCAGGTGGCACACTGGCAAAGAATCTGTCTGCCAACGCAGGAGACCCAGGTTCAGTTCCTGGAATAGGAAATGGCAACCCATTTCAGTGTTCTTGCTTGGAAAATCCCCTGGACAGAGGAGCCCAGCAGGCTATAGTCCATGGGGCTGCAAAGAGTCAGGCCCGACCAAGTGACCGGGCAGGCACAGCCCCCTATGCACTGGAGTGGCTGATGGCAGGAGACAGCCCAGGGACCGAAAAGGGCTCAGAGAGGAAGAGAAACTGAACAAAGCGCCGTCACCGCATCGCTGTTGAGAAAAGCCTTGCTTCAAAGAATATCAGTGCAGTTTTCAGAGTTAGTAATTTTTTTTACAAGGAAACCAATAATATTAAAATGCATCTACCCAAAACTGTGACAGAGCAATATGCACGTCCACGCTGGAGGGGCGATTGCACACTGCCGTGGAGTCCATAGATGGACTAGATCCGTCTGTGACAGGAACCGGCCGAGTGGCCAAGAGGCTGATGGCTTCAGGACAGACTTCACTGTTTGGCCTCAGAAGCTGGATTATAAGACCTTCCCCTTCCAGGGTGCCCTCCCATTTATTAACTTTTAGCTTCATTTTGAAGATGATAAAATTGAGGATTGTGAGAGTTGTATTAATGTCTTCAAGTTCACATGGCTGCTAAGTCTGAATTCAGGAAATCCGGCATCAGGGCGCAAACGCTGGGTCAATCACTCACCCACAGTGACTGCTCATGAACGTCTACAAGACGAGGCACAGGAATGCCCTATGTTCACAAATTCGCTTTCTGCCACTTCACTTTTATAAAAGACCTACTTTCATACCTGCTTTTGCTAACCGAAAGGAATCTGAAGGGGACTTTCACTTTTGCAAACAGCAAAACTGCAGTTAGGCATATGTTTTGTAGCAGCAATTAGAGAAACATCAGCCCCATTCCTGACCCCCAGCAGGAAAAGCCACACCTCCGTGCTCCTTGTCCAGGAACTGCACTCCACATCTCAGCATGAAGGGACCAGAGCTTTGAATCATTTCTTTGAGCATCTATACTTTATCTCAAACTCATTTTAGGTATCTGTTTGCAAGATGTATCCAAAGGTAATTGCTTCTTCACTCTATGCCATTTTCACTTATGAAAAGTTTGATGGAAACACTCTACTTTCAGGGAGTGGGGAAAATCTGAAATTGGCTTATCTTTCTGGACAGGTTGCCCCAAACACAAATATTGTCACATCTGCAAAAGCACCATATAAACAAGAAAACATTATTTAGATCTAGCAGTAAAGAATCTATCTGGCATACCGGAGATGTAAGAGATGTGGGTTCGATCCCTGGGTTGGGAAGATCCCCTGGAGGAGGAAATCGCAGCTCACTCTACTATTTCTGTCTGGAGAATCCCATGGACAGAGGAGCCTGGTGGGCTACCGTCCATAAGATCTCAGAGTTAGACATGACTGGAGCGACTTAGCAGCAGCAAAATCAGCAGTGTTATTAATAAGGGCTCTTGAACAAAATCTTACCAGGAAAAGGGACCTCATGTACACGCGCATGCACGCATGCACACACACACACACACACACACACATACACACACACACACACACACACACCCCACAGCACTGTTGCCTCGAGCTGTCCTTCTCACAGCTGGGCACAAGGAAACTGCGGGAGCCCTATGGCAGGACCTCTCTAGGTCCCGAACACTAGTGATAACATTCGCAGCATACCAGGTGCCTGCTTTGCATCTGGCCCCTTACCTATTTTATCTCATTTCATTTTGCCAGTGGACCGTGTACCACATTAGTGCTACCACCCCCATTTTAAAGATGAGAAAACTTGGCCTGAAACTGTTAATCGCTGGTCTAAGCATTCACAGCTAAGGAAATTATGGAACTGAGATTCAAACACAGGGTCGTCTTATTCCAAAATACGTGTACCATTTACATCATACCACACCAACCTTCCGAAGATGGAAAGACAGAGTGGTTTCAGCTACTTAATGGCACATTAAAAAAAAAATAGTGGCATGCCTAAAGCAATCGTGTTCTTATGTTTTCAGATTTTATGGGCCAGGAATTTAGGTAGGACTCAGTAGGGATGGCTTATCTCTGTTCTGTAGTGTCTGAAGGTTTAGCCGGGAAGACGAAAGGGATGGGTGTCTGCGTGGCTGAGGGCTGGAATAACTCAGAGGCTCGTCACTCACATTTGGGAATTTAGGTAGGACTTCCTGTTTCCGGCATCTGGCCTGGGGTGACTTGAAGAAAGGCCTCAGGTGGGCTGTTGAGCGGATCACATGCACGTGGCCTCTCCTATGGCTTGGGGTTCTCACACCTTGGCAGTTGGGCTCCATGAAGAACTATCCCAAGAGAAAGAATCAGAGTGGTGCTCCAGGAGAGCCACACAGCGACTGCCTTGCCTTTTAGGGTCTTGCCTCAGAAGTCACATAGCATTGTCTCCCTGTGATTCCTTTGCTGGAAGCAATCACAAGTCTGTCTAGATTAAAGAGGAGATGTAAACCTTCCCTGTGAGGGAAACTGACAAGATCATATTGCAAAAGAGTGTGGGGACAAGAGATACTATGGGGCCATCTTTGGAAAACTCAGCCTGATAAAAGACGCATTCTTTCCGGACTTCTGGCATCGAGTCGCCTTTGCAGAGAAGAGCCTGTTGCTCCTACTTTTCCCGCACTTGGAATCTGAGTATGCCAAGCCTTTATGCACTTTTCTTCCTCAGCTCAATACTGTGTGCTGTGTGCTCAGCCATTTTAGTCATGTGCGACTCTTTGCAACCCTATGTACTGTAGTCTGCCAAGCGTCTCTGTCCATGGGATTCTCCAGGCAAGAACACTGGAGTGGGTTGCCATGCCCTCCTCCAGTTCTTTCCAACTGAGGGATCAAACCCAGGTCTCCTGTGTCTTCTGCATCACAGGTGGATTCTTTACCACTGAGCCACTAGGGAAGTCCCAACTCAACACTACTTAAAAGGCTTACTCAAGCCTCACCTACCCTCCCCACTTCTTGGGAAACTCACCAATACTAATTTATCCCTGTCCACCCCAGAATCCTCATAACCCTTGTTTTACATTTTGCCATTTATTTATGCTAAATTAATAATGGTATTAGGTTCTTTCTGTCACTGTTAATAACTCTCCTCCCTAACTGAGACTTTTAGACTTCATTTTTAATTGTCCTATAAAAAAGTATAGATTTGGATAAAAATCTTAATCATCATAAAGATATTTTGGGTTAAATAATGTTATTTGCTAGCTTCCAAGGTCTCTGACTCAGTTTAAGTCTTCATTTTAATATGAAATTGCAATGAGCACAACTGAGGGTCTGCTACGTGTCTGACAACAGGCCACATACTATGTAATAGGGTCTGCTGTCCTTAAAGGTGTTGTTTCACAGACTTGCACATACGCACGAGAAGACAGAAATATACAGATGTCACAGAGAGGCACGGAGGTGTCGCTGGAGACACTCAAGAGACATTGTTTCTAGCTGGGGTATTAAGAAAGACTCTAAAGAGAGAGGGGATGCCATTCAAGCGGGTGCCGAAGGACACCTCTCCACACAAGTTGAAATTGTCAAATGACAAGTTGTGGACAAGGAAAGAGAAATGCTGGTTATATCCAACTGAAGGAACCCACATTATTATGCTGCTGGGGGCCGCTCTAAGATTCCTCTCCAGTCTCTTTCAGGGTAAGCATCAATCACTCGCCTTTGTCAGTATCTATAAGTGCTCACATCTTCTATATTTGGAATTTAGATTTTCCCTCCAGTTAGTAACTTAAATGAGATTTCTTTTGAAACCCATAGTTCCCTCTCAATAAAGACAAGTCTGGCAAATAAATGCTTTCCTGTTCTCTTGAGGATTTGACCTAGCTTGCAGACTGTTCACTTAACTATTTAGGACTACAAATTCAACCTCCTTTCAGTTTTTAACATGTGTACGAATCAGCTGGGGATCTGATTAAATGCAAATTCTGATTCAGTGGCACGAGGGAAGACAGATTCTGCATTTTTCGGACCTTATGGGTGATGCTGGTGCTTACTGTCCCTTGGACACACTTTTTGTAGCAAAGATCTAGGTGTATGTGAGCAGCAGCTATGTCAGCCACATGGCTCAAACCCTCCCCTTTAGCTAATTCAGGGCCTTTTATATAATACACGGTCAATTGTTGTATTTTAGGGAATATATGATTTAAAGTAACTAAGTGAATTAACACTGACTCAGCTCTTCTATCACATAGGCTCCTACTAGCATGAACATAAGGGAGTTCCCCCAAATTTCTTTAAGTCGGCAAATGCCTGGAAATATAGACTTTGGAACTCCCAGACCTTTTGCTCACCAATGCCTGGTGCTTGCATAAATTCAGTAACCAAAATGAACACAAATGACAAATCATCTTCTGCCTCCAAGAATGAGCTTTGCAGAGAGCCTAAGGGTATTTTCCATGACTCAAAGAAAGAACCTAATTCTAGCATTTTACTTTGTCCCCTTTTCATAACCTCTTACTCGAAGTCTCTCCCAATCTCTCAGCTGGAAATTATGTTTCTTGCTTGCAGATTTTCCTAAGGCTATTTCTGTGACTGTCCTTGGGTAGGCATTTTTCTAGACTCAAAGTCCATATCTTGAAATTTTCAAACCCAGCATGACAGCATTTGGAAGTAAGGCTTTGGGGAGGTGATCAGGTCATGAGGGTGGAGCCTCGTGATTGGACTAGTGACCTTAT
This sequence comes from Procapra przewalskii, assembly GCA_006410515.1. Classification (NCBI taxonomy): domain Eukaryota; kingdom Metazoa; phylum Chordata; class Mammalia; order Artiodactyla; family Bovidae; genus Procapra; species Procapra przewalskii. The sequence goes on along the minus strand of SJYF01000263.1, from coordinate 442,105 downwards.
AAAAGGGACCCCAGGGAGCTCTCTTTCTCCTTCCACCATGTGAAGACACAGNNNNTCCGTAATCAGAAACCCAGGACCTGGCCATGTTGGCACCCTGGTCTCAGACTTCTAACCTCCATAAGTGAGAGAAACGGGTGTCTGCTGTCTATAAACCAGGTGTGCGCTGCGTTGCTACAGCAGCTGGAGCAGACTGAGAGCGTTAGCCCGCGCCGGCTCTCCGCACAGCCATGTGCCCTGCACTGGTCTGTAGGCCCCTTGAGGGGAAAGGCTCGCTGTGTGGGACTGAGCAGTCTTCTGCACTGCTTCCTGCGTGGAGAAGGTGCGAGTAAACAATCGTCTGGGAAAGGAGCGCAGAATGCTGAGATTGGCACTGTTCTGATCACTTTATTCTAGTATCTCTAGGGCTTGATAAATGCCGTGGCCTGTTTAGAAGACAACGCAAAGGAATCATTTTTCCATCAAAGCCTAATGTGGCAGCATTTAACCGTCATAACATCTAATCCAAAACTGAGATCAGGGCAGATAAGAGAGCAACAATCTCCCTTCTTTTATGAAAGCAAAATGAATTGTATTTAAGTGAAATTAATCCACTCAATGAAATCTCAGGCAGAATTCATAGCCCGGAAAATTTGACAGAGAAAATTATTCATTACTATTTGTGCCTCTAATTTGTTTATAACACCCTCGAGGTGCCCATTCGCCCAGACTTCAGAAGATAAAAGAGACAGAAAACAATTAGCAAAGGAAGAAATTCTAATTCTATTGAAATAGGAAATGAGGGAGGCCATTTATTGAGGTTACTGATTCTTTCAAAATCCTTGTTTAAGTGAATTCAGTGTTCAATTTGTGTTAAATATAACTAGCAATGATGGCTTTCAAAAATAATTTGCACTTTTGTTGTTTTAATCATCATATCATTTATTCTTGCATCTCAACCAATTGTGTTTTCTTTTTTATTTAAAGGAGCAACCTAGAACCTCAAAGACTGTCTGTGAGTTCCTGTGCCAAAAAAAGATGAACCAAATAAAATCTAACGAAGAAAGCTGAATGTTTATTTGAGATTTTCCCTGGTGTTGCTACTGAAATCTGCCTGCCCATTCAGGAGATGCAAGACGCATGAGATCAGTTACTGAGTTGGGAAGATCTCCTGGAGGAGGGCAAGGCAACCCACTCCATTATTCTTGCCTGGAGAATCCCATGGACAGAGGCAACTGGTCAGCTATATCCCTGGGGGTCGCAAAGGGTCAGATACGACAGAGCACGCACACACTAGATGCCAGAAGTATTAATTTATTTGCTTATTCATTTATTTATGGAAAGAGCCAGGTTCTTTATGTGGGAATAAAGTAGATCAGATTTGGAATCTCTGATACTCCAAGTGAGAAATTTTAAACAATTTATTTGATTTCTCTAAGGCTTCCTTTCTTATTCATTTTTTGAACACAGTTATAGGTATTTCATAGACTTGGTTCATGTAAGGATCCAACAGGCTCACATATGAAAAAGACCCAAGGCAGTCTCTGGCAGGTGTTTAGTAAGACAGCAATAGGGTTTAGTCCTTTTGCCTCCCCAGAGTCCCCAAAACTTCTGTAGCTGAAATATGATCAGAGGACTGGATGGCTGGATGGCATCACTGACTCAGTGGATGTGAGTGTGAGCAAGCTCCGGGAGAAGGACAGGGGAGCCTGGAGCGCTGCTGTCCATCGGGTCGCAGACTTGGACACGACTGAGTGACTGAACAAACAGGTGGGAGGGGGGGTCAGGATGGGGAACGCATGTACACCCGTGGTGGATTCATGTTGATGTATGGCACAACCAATACAATATTGTAAAATAATTATCCTCCAATTAAAAAAAATAATTTATATTTTAAAAAAGATATAAATGCCATATAGAACCTTCAGGACTATGTTTGAGCTGAGGAAGTTGAATCTTCTGTGTCCTAAAACAAAAGGAAACTATGCCATCCACTTCACTTCCTGTTCTTCACCTGTGCTGTGAAATGCTGGGCTAGACCTTGAAGAAGCACTGCACGCCGTTTTCACCCTCACTCAAATGTGTTTCTCTTCTAAGGGGGCCTTCCCTGTCTTCACAGTACCTTCCAAGCGATGGAAGCCCCTCTAAGTCAGAAAGTGCATCAAGGGGGACTTCCCTGGTGTCTCAGTGATCAAAACTCTGTGCTCCCAATGCCAGGGGTCAGGACTCAAGCCCTGGTCAGGGAGACAGGACCTCACATGCCACACAGCCAAAGAGAGGAGGAGAGGAGGTACATCAAGATCGTGGACCACAGACAAGAGTTAGAAACAGAGAGCTTGATAAAAACGAGAGACAGCACGCCACAGAGAATCTCGGCCTAGCCTCGCTGCCACTTATGATCGCTTCACTCCCGTGGACTAACAGCTTCAGCCTTTGGGTATGGTCTCCTCGTATGATGAGGATGTCTTTGGTCCTCTCCATATCACGGCTTCTCCTTTCTCTCCTCTTCAAGAATGGAAGCAGTAGGTAGACTGAGTCTGGAAGTCATTTTGGCCATTAAAGTGCACCTTGAATGTGAAAGATACCTAGTGAATGCTAGCTAATTTCTAGTGAATTATTTCTGATATTCAACAGAAGTAGCAGATAATTGGGTAATCCTGATTAACTAGTCAGTTACTGAATTATCTGTTCTCTCATTCTTGTGTTCATTTATTCACGTGCACAGTAGCCCCCTACTGATGATCGAGTGCCTGTCAGCCGACGGGTGAGCACAGTGGTCAGCACGCACTCAGGGCCCTCATCATGGGAGTGTGGCCTGCTGCGGTCACACAGGCCCTGCAATTGGGATTTAATGCTCCTCAATCATGGCCTTGGGATTCTTAATCATATTTTAACCATTTTATCTTTAAATTTGTGTTTTAAAAGTGAAGTCCAAAGAGACAGTGAAGCCAGCATTAGGAACTCAGAGAGCCAGCACACACATGGTCTGGCCCCTGCCACCAGCCTGCGATGCATCTGCGGCCACCTGCAGACCTCCAGCCCCCTGGGCTGCCCGCTTTCACTCCACTGCCACTCTGCACCCTGCCGGGGGCTCAGGCTCAAGCCTGGAAGGGTCGGTGTCGGGCTTCTGCCCCAGATCGTCCCAGGTGGGGCATGGAAACGACATCATGAGATGGCAGCGCATGGGGCTCTGCACCGGTAACCTGGGGGAAGCCAGCCTCCTGAGGGCATTCTGGAGCAGTGGCTGAAAGGCTCCTGGAAGGTCTCCTGTCCACTGCAGGTTAAGGCAGTGAGCCCATGAGAGTCGGCGTTGATCTAGCAACGGGCAGGAGAGGGAGCCAACTTGCGAGCCCGCACAGGTTCACAGAGTGGGACCCTCGGTGCCTGTAAGG
>SJYF01000263.1:410079-426008 GCA_006410515.1 Procapra przewalskii | reverse complement strand
CACCTACTCTTTCTCCTGAGTGCTCAGCTGGTTCTGCATTGTCATTCCTTTCTAGTTGCCCCAAATTCTAGTTTAAAAGTCATGGCTCTCTGCTGTGTCACCTGAAATACTATAGTCAGTGGCTGCTGATGCTGAGTCGCTTTAGTGGTGTCCGACTCTGTGCGACCCCATAGACGGCAGCCCACCAGGCTCCCCCGTCCCTGGGATTCTCCAGGCAAGAACACTGGAGTGGGTTGCCATTTCCTCCTCCAATGCATGAGAGTAAAAAGTGAAAGTGAAGTTGCTTAGTCGTGTCTGACTCCTAGCGACCCCATGGACCACAGCCTACCAGTCTCCTCCATCCATGGGATTCTCCAGGCCAGAATACTGGAGTGAGTTGCCATTTCCTTCTCCAGGGGATCTTCCTGACCCAGGAGTGGAACAAAAGCCGTGTCCCCTGCATTGGCAGGGGGGCTCTTAACCCGGAGCCTCCTGGCAAGCCCAGTAACACTGTTCAGTTGAACTGAACCAGGTTTCCAGCAGACCCTGAATCTTGGGTTTGTCTCCGAGGTTCTCATCTGCCTCAAGATGCTCCAAGGTAAGTTTTATTTTTGCACAGATGCTTTTGATTTTATGGTGATAAAGGAAATAACCTGTACTGTCCTTACAGGAGAAAACGGATTCTATGAAAGGAAGCAAGGGAAGGTTTTCTCCTTTTTTGTTGTTTTCATGTCTAGTACAACTGAAACGCCCGTGATCCTACCATCAGAGCTTGCTGATGGATGATGAGGGGGATCGACTTCCCCCAAAGGCCCAAGGGCATCATTTGCTTATAACACTTTCATTTCTCACTGGCTTAAACCATGAATATAAATGCTTTTCCAGCTTTTGGACCTGCTGAATGTTTAGAAAGGAGTAGTTGTTTATAAGAAATAGTTGATCCAATGATATGACAGAGATATTTCTAAAAGATTGAAGTATGAAAGACATTGTAAAACTAAGTTAAATTCTTGGATATTTAAGAGCATGAAATGTATCTAAAACTTAATATTTTTCAAAATTGTGGGTTAAATTAATGATGTTAAACTGATGTGGCTTTTTAAACATCATTCTTCCCCTCATTCAATATTCATTCAAGCCCAGCTAGTATGAGACTAAGCATGTGTTCAAAAATGTTAAATCTTTTCTCTCTCACAAGCATCTCCATGATGTTTGGTGAAGGTACCATTTTCCCACATTTTAACTGTGAAGTTTGGCAGCCTGTGAGCGTGAGGTATTATATGAAAAGACACAGACATTTATGGTCTCATATGCGCTAGTTCCTGAGCATACATTCTTTTATTTTGTCCTCATAAGAACTACCAGATAAGCGTTGACATCCATGTCTTGTGTGCGGCACAGACTGAGGTTCAGGGAGGTCAAATGCTGACTTCTGGGCCACAGGGCTGACATGTCTCACTCTCAATGACCTTCTCTTTCCAGTTTACCAACGGTACACTGAACCCCATCCACTTCCTGCTTTGTAAATAAAGTTTTATCAAAAGCTTGTCAATATCATTTGTTTACATGTTGTCCAGAGCAGAACTAAGGAGATACAAAGGTCTAGACAGTAAAGATTTTTGTCTCTGCAAGCCCCATTGTCTCAGTGGCAACTCAAGCCTGCCACTGCAATGTGAAAGAGCCATAAGCAATTCCTAGCGGTGTGGCTGTGCACCAATAAAACTTTATTGAGAACAGGGGAGGGCAGTAAGCCAGTTCTGGTTTTTGTCAGCCCCACTCTGGTATAGCAGTGTGTCCCCTAAAGCAGATTTTTGACAAGTTTATTAAAAATACAGAAAGTCTGAGAATTGCCTTTCTAATTTCCTTTTAAATCAGCGGTTGAAAAGCTCGTGTATTTAAAGTTCAATTTGCTTATAATTTGAGCATAAATTCTGTTGTTGTTGATTTTTAAACTGCCTTTTTTAGAGGATGGCTAGAAACACAAGCATCCAGTATTTGAATGACCTTAATCTCCAAGGAGTTCTCTCAAAATAAAGACAGTATAGAATTTATATCTATATTGATCATTCTGATGCCCTCTGCATGATAGGTGCGGTAGAAGGCACAGATAAAGCTTTGGCCTTCAGAAAGGTCATAATTTAAAAGGCAAAGGAAAATGCCTGCAACAGATCAAACAGGCATGCAAAGCAGGGGAGAGCCTGAGGCCTCAGCTACATCCCCAGCCCAGGTATAATCCCAGCACTCTGGGAACTGGCTTCTGAAACGCGTCCTCTGCCCACTTATCTCACCCAGCAGGGCAGTCTTGATTGACACCACATCTCTCAAGTGAAATGAAAGCAGGTGCCAAACCCAGGTGCCCAGCCAAAGGAAAAGCGTGTGTCTGGCAGCAGAATACGTTTTAGATGTCAGTCATCCAGAGGGAGAATTCCAGCCCCAGGGGGAGGCTGGCATTTTGCAGGAGAAATGTGGAAGGGGCACGACCCCAGGCTTACACCGGTCCACAAAAGCTGTCAGTGCTCGAGGACCCAATACCGCAGTTACTGCTGTTCCCCGGAAGCTTATAGAAACCAGATTTGAGCCATGGAACAAGGAGACGGGTGCTTTGTTTCCAAAGGACTTGCATTTTTTTACCTAAAAATACAGGAGCTCTTTAGCAAGAACCTCTGCAGGCCGACTCGTTTTCAGGTCAGAGATTAAAAAAAAATGTTTTGATGTAACAACCACATGTAGTAGGCACTGTTCTAAATGTTCACAAACATCAACTTGCTTAACTTCTTTAAAAATTTCATGAGATAGATCCAATTACTCTCTTATTTTTTTAGACGTGGAAATGGAGGCAGAGAGAGGCCCTTAAGGTTTCCCAACCCAGAGCGGTAGAGCTGAGTGCGATCTTCACCACTGACGCTGCTCAAGGGTACTTTCACTCTGAGCAAACCGGGGCGTGGTGGCTTATTTCTCGGAGCTTCTGCGCAGAGCTGGGATAAGCCTCCTTACCTCCCCAAATGGCTGTGGAGATTAAAGGAGATAAAATGTAAAGTGTCCAACGAGGTGTTTAACAGATAATAATTACAAAAGATTTCACATCTTACAAGCTCTTATGAGCCAAGCATCATGATAGAAAGTCTGCACACTCAGTCATGAAGAGGATGATAATGCCATCTGCAGCAACTTGAGTGGCCTGCAGATGATCACAGGAAGCGAAGTGCGCCGGACGGGAGCGGGCGGACGCCACAGGGTGCGCCAGTCATATCACAGGACGTGATTCCACGGACATGCGGAATCGTGAAAGAGCAAACAAGCAAAAGCCTGAGACAAATGGACTTACTTACAAAGAGAAACAGATTCACAGACGCAGAGGATGAACGTTCGGCACCAAAGGCGCTGCTGCTGCTGCTGACACGCGTCAGTCGTGTCCAACTCTGTGCTGCCCCACAGACGGCAGCCCACCAGGCTCCCCCGTCCCTGGGATTCTCCAGGCAAGAACACTGGAGGGGGTTGCCATTTCCTCCTCCGATGCATGAAAGTGAAACGTGAAAGGGAAGTCGCCAATACTGGGTGGGTTGCCGTTTCCTTCTGTAATGCATGCATGCATGCATGCTGAGTCGCTTCAGTCGTGTCCGACTCTGTGTCACCCCATGGATGGCACCCCACCAGGCTCCCCCGTCCACGGGATTCTCTAGGCAAGAACACTGGAGTGGGCTGCCAATTCCTATACACACATACACTTTGAAAATTGCCATAATATGCTGCAAAAAAGGCTATCCAGTTCTCGGCGGCTTACAACCATGGAGATGTATTCCCACAACTGTGGGCCCGAGGGCCAGCTGTGGTTCTGCTGTCTTGGGTGAGGCTTGGCGGGCTGAGCACCTCTGCTCAGGCCCTGCGATCAGTTAGTCTTAGCCCCCAGCTGAGAGTTGAGCTCAGGTCTACATTACCTGTGTCCAGTACGAGGTCCAGCTGATGGATCCAGCACTTACGTGGGAGCCCTTTAGGAGGTCAGGAGAGAGCAAAATAGAGAGGGGTGAGCACCCAGGAATGGACGCTTTCAGACTGTGGTGCTAAAGAAGGCTCTGGAGAGTTCCTTGGACAGCAAGATCAACTCAGTGAATCCTAAAAGAAATCAGCCCTGAATAGTCACTGGAAGGACTGATGCTGAAGCTGAAGCCCCAATACTTTGGCCACCTGATGCAAAGAGCCAGCTGATTGGACAAGACCCAGATGCTGGGAAAAACTGAAGGCAAGAGGAGAAGGGGGTGACAGAGGATGAGATGGTTGGATGACATCACTGAGTCAATGGGCATGAACTTGGGGGAACTCCAGGAGATAATGAGAGACAGGGAGGCCTAGTGTGCTGCAGTCCATGGGGTTGCAAAGAGTCAGACACGACTTAGTGACTCAGCAACAACAAAGGGCACAAAATGGGGCCAGAACTTTTAAAGCGTCTGCTTATGTCATGTCTGCCAAGATTTCATTAGCCAAAGTGAGTCATGTGACCAAGCCCAGCATCAGTGGGGCGGGTGCACTTACTCAACTCACATCTGGCTGAGTCCCTGCTCCTCTCCCTGGATCTGTCAGAGGTGAGGGAGGGATAAATTAGAGGAATGTGAGATTAACACACATACACTACTCTGTATAAAATAGATAATCAACAAGGGCCTACTGTATAGCACAAGGAACTCTACTGAATATAATAATCTATAAGAGAAAAGAATTTGAAAAAGAATATATATATATATATAACTGAATCTTTTTGTTGTATACCTGAAACTAACATGATATTATAAAGCAACTATATTTCAATTAAAAAAAAAAGATTTGCTCATATTATCTCATTAATCCCCAGAAAATCTCATGACATAGAGGCTAATATTATCTATATTTTACACAGGAAGAAATTGAAGATATAATGGTTAAATGCTGTGCTTAAAATCTAGGAAGGAGCAAATTCCAGAAGTTAGGACATCCTCATTAAAAGTTTATTCCCTTCTTAATAAGAAAAAAGACTGTAGCTGGCAAAGAACCAGGAAGGTTCTAGATATTTGAGGTGGATGGGGGATCTTTCTGGCTCTGAAGCTGGAGCCTTGGACCGGCATGTGACCATCTCCCCTGAATCTTAGAATCTTTGGAAATCCTTGACGAGGTACTACTGAGGGTATGATAGATTAAGGAGGAAATGGGAACCGCCCAGAACTGCCCCCATGAACCCATGTTTAGAGTTATTACAGGATAAAACAATTCAAGAGCATCTGAATTCTCACAGGTATCCTTTCTAGGTGAGTTTTACCACCATTAAATATTCATAGCAGGTAATAAATGTGAAATGCCTTATTGAATTGTCAAGTCAAAGCTAAATAAAGTAACCAAAAGCTTTAGACCTTATCTTAATGTGGAAGGAATTTCTGTGCCAAAACATCAGAATGTCCCTTTCAAATTAATTTAACCTAAGATACAACAGATATGGTCCTTGGCTACCAGCAAGGGAGAAAATTAAGGTCATTCCAGTTACTTCCTGCTCTGCCCCTTGAATTACTTGCCTTGGTTAATAAACTTGAGAGTGAACCCCCCATGGTTTGTTACAATCGCTCCCCTTTTTCCTGACTCACAAAATTTCTGAGGATTCCCCGATGACCCACTGGCTTCACAGCTCAAAGGCCCAGTCTACTGCAGGGCCAAACCAGTCCACTCTCTCCAGGCCTCTGTACTCCCACACGCCCCCTTCTGGCTGGGAGCTGGGCCTCAGCAGAGTCCTGGCCTTCCTCCAGCTCAGTCTCTGCCTTACCACTTGCTTTCAACATGACTGCCTCTCACCCATCCGACCTTTCCTCCTACGGTAGCTGAGATGCTTTCTCGTGGGTAGTTAGAGCAACTCAGGCCCAAACCCCCTTATAAGTCAGTCCAGTCTGTGTTTCTAGAGCAACAACGTCCAACAGTAATATTAATAAAATGCAAGTCATACATGTAATTTTAAAATTTCTAGTTCTTTTGCATTAAAAGAATAAAAAGAAACACATAAAATTAGTATATAATTTACTTAAACCAGTATAATCCCAAATATGAATTCAACCTTTCATAAAATTTTTGAAAAATATCATTAATAAGATATTTTACACTCACACTTTTTGTACTAAGTTTTTGAAATCTGGTATGCATTTTACACTTCCAGCACATCCCGATGCGGATGCTAAATATTTATCAGAAATAGTTGATCTATATGTACAGTTCATAAATGAACAACTGAGAAAAATAGACTGAACAACATTCAAATTGTTCCAAACATATGTAAGTTTTCCAGTAGCTGAACTAAGTGTCAGTGTTTAAAGTTACATTTAAAGTAATTGAAATAAAATTTAAAATGTAGCTTCTCAGTCACATGTCATTTTTGTGAATTATTTGCAGTTATGATGTGATTATTCATTTTTTTATTGAAGTATAATCAACTTAATATTGTGTTAGTTTCAGGTGTACAGCAAAAGTCATTTGGTTATATATGTATAAATTTTTTTCTGATTATTTTCCATTACAGGTTATTAAAAGATATTAAATATTGTTCCCTGTGCTATACACTACACCCTTGTTGCTTATCTGTTTTGTACAAAGTACATACATCTGTTATCTAGTCATGTTTTAACTGCTGAGTACCCATGTAGGACATGTGGCTACCATATCGGGTAGCAACGTTTTCAGAGGATGTAACATTTTCTTTCATCAGCTATGCAACTTGGAGCTAACTCATGAAGGCATCTTCCATTTCTGTTTCTGTTATACCTCTCTCGGTACTACATCAAAAAAATCAAATCAGAATCAGGTTTTGTTAGATTTCAATTGAGTAATAAGCAGATCAAGGTACTTAATAAAGATAAATCCAGTGGTGAGGAAGGAGAAGAGAATCCTCTCTAAGAAGTGCGGTTAAGACACAAAGGGAATGAGAGTGGCCGTGTTGCCAGAAGGGCATCAAGGTCAAATGAAGACCACTGGGCACTGCTGCTTTTCCAAGAAAAATGTTGGAAGATGTAGAAGCAATTGCAGCTTGAACAGGAGATTCTAAAGCGATGGCAAGACCTGAGACCTTAGGGGAGTCGTATACGAGAGTGATGAGAAAGAATGAACAGGAAGAAGCTGATCATTATTAATGACTTCAGAGTGAGACTCGGAGTGAGTTTCAGGTGTACACAGTGGATCAGTTATACACACATATATACCCCATCTGTTTAGATTCTTTCCCCACACGGGTCATTAAAGAGTACAGAGTAGAGTTCTCTGTGCTGTACAGGAGGTTCTTATTGGTCACCTACTTTATATACAGCAGTGTATATCTGGGCCTCTCTGTGGCTCAGTGGTAAAGAGCACTTCACTCCCTGGGTCAGGGAGATCCCCTGGAGGAGGGCATGGCAACCCACTCCAGTGTTGTTGCTGGGGAAACTCCATGGTCAGAGGAGCCTGGCAGGCTGTGGTCCATGGGGCTGCAAAGAGTCGGACATGACACAGTGTGTACATATCATTAGCTCTATTCCAATAAAAATTATTTTTTTAAAAAGTGAGAGACCCATAAATTCATGAATTCTGTCCTAAAACTAAAGCATACCATTCCAAGAAGATTCTTCCTGAAGGAATTAGGGACATGAGAGCAGAAAGAGAACTGGAATGCCAGCCTGGATAACAACCACACCATGGACTCAGTCACTGGAGGTCTCGGGCCACATGCTGCCCTGGAGACCTGCGGGAAACCACCTCTTCCACGCCTCTTCATATAACGACCAAGAGTCTTGAAAGCAATACACAAAGACGTGCCACAGGAACCAGGGTAAGAGTGGCAACTGGGGTTGCACTTACGTCGCAGCCCAAATCTCGGAAGGTAAAATTGATCTTGCTACCTTAATTGCTTCTGTTTTTTAAAATAATACTTAGTAATTGCATTTATAATCCCCAGTGACTCTCTCAATCACTATCCTGTTGCACCCCCGTTAACAGATTTATTTTTTTTTCAAAATTAGGATATTCCTGAAATTTCTAGGGGTATTTTTGTTAAAAATGCATATTAAAAACTATCTGTGGAACATAATATAGGAAACTTCTGTGAGTGCTCAAAAGATAACTGAAGTTTAACTGAAGAGAATGCAAAGGTCTAGAATCTGTGAAATGAAAATATCTCCTGCCATATTAATAAACAGGACATGTCACAACCGTCAGCAATTTCTGGCCTCTGAACGTGATAAGGGCTCCCCAAGCTGAGATCCAGCAGATGCTGCCTCCCCTACGGTGACTGCTGAGGAGCTGGGGGAATGCAAGAAGCAAGGAGTACAAGGAAACAGCGTCGGTCCCAGACAGCTGAGGTGCATAAGGATCCAATGCAGTGAGCCCGGAGGCCTGCATCTTCCCGTACAAAGAATGCCGAACTCCTTAACCTGATGCCGGATCTTCGATGCTCAGGTCGCTTGCTTCCTTTGTTGCAAACTCGTGTGCAGCCTGACTCCCTCTCGCCTCCTCGGAGCAGTTTTCTCAGGGCTACTGAGATGCAGTCTCCCAGGCTTGGAGTTGTAAACATTCCCACCAAGTAAAACAGCTTTCTACTTTCAGGTTGTGACTATTTTTTAGTTGACAAATCAGACCCTCACACTAAAAGTGGATGGTACAAGTTTGGAATTTTGGCCTGCTTTCAGAGAAACTTTGCTTCTGCCTTTTAGAGAATCACACTCATCGTGAGCTTCTCAGCTTCAAATGGACACTGAATGAATATTTATAGACTTTATCAAGGCACCTTTGATCAAGGAAGACCTGTGAAAATATTCAGAGACAATTAACACCTGTATGTCACCTCTGACACCAACTCCAGACACAAACTAAATAAAAAGTAATAATAATAATAATGGTCATAACAATAACCACCACAATCAGCCTCCATTTATGCAGACTCTTGCTTGGAGTAAATCTCTCACAATAGCCACATTCTTTTCTAAGGAACGCAAGTCCAGAGGAAATGTAACAGCTTCTCCAGGCAACTCTGAAATGATGGGAATAGGAGTGACCCACAGTCATCTACTTTGTTCCTTTTATGGGCCAAACACTTGAAATAGGAATTGCTTTGTGATCCAAATTGGCTGCAGAGATGAAACTCTGCCATTAAAACAAATTTGGAAGCTTATCAACTACAGCATGCTTTAAAGCTGCAGCTGGATAATGGGTAGACTCGTGGATTTATTTTGCATTTGTATTTACGTTTTTGCGAATGTGGCCAAAATAAAAATGTTACAGGAACTCAAACCCTCTAAAACATTATTAAATTCAAAGAGTGTTAAGTGCATTTATAAAACCACACACACCTATATATTCAGACACACACTTAGAATAGAGATTATATGGCTAGAAATTCAGTTTAGAAAAGGACCTCATTCTGCAAATTCACTGGCAAGTTTCCCTCACACTTGGAGATTAATAGCAGAAAAACCAAGATTTGAGACAAAAAAAGAAAACCCTGAAATTACAAATATATAATAAATATAATAAAAGTTCAGATTTTATAGCTGTATCACTTGGGTACCTTGATGCAGTTTAGTCTTTTAAGCAATTATTCAAAATAGTGATAAAGGGTCTTCTACGTGCCAAGTTCATGCCACTCATTCTCTCCCTACTTTGAGGCATGGTGCCAGAAACCCGCCTTCATCTCCAGAGGAGGGTGTTTCTGGAGCTGGTACTCTCCCCAAAGATGGAGTCGTGCAGAGCCACTGAAACGCGGAGGGGGAGCTAGCATCTGAAGCATGAGTGAGTGAGCAGCTCTGCTGTCTCAGAGGTATATTATGAACTCCTCTGTTTCTGGATGAAAAGAGAAAATGGTGGATTTCTGCCTTAAGCATTTCAGGGAGGTAAAGGAAACAGAGATTGCCCTTGGAGGAGCTGGCATCCTGGGGAACGGTGCTTAAAGGCCACAGGGAGCTGTGTGTGAACTGTCTTCTTTTGAGCACAAGCCAGCATCCTTCAGAGGCAAAGCTGGAACCAAGAGAAAGGGATGAAGCTCTCAGAAAGAATGATGGGCTTGGAGTGTCCTGCCCGCCTTGGGTATTCTGAGCCCACGGGGCCCCTATCACAACCCACCATCCACACAGGCTGTGTCTGGTGCTGAGAAGCCAGGGCAGGCTAGAGGGGTGAAGCTGGAGGAGCTCTGCAACCTCCTCGGGTGGGCAGGCAGGCGGCTATCCTTTCTCTCATCTGCACATGCCCCTGGGGTCACTGGACAAGACGAGGGAAAAAGGAAATCCGAGAAGGAATCGAGAGCTCTGCTAATCTGGTAACTGAACGACATTACTCGCAGCCTGCATGTGGCCAGTCTTAGACAGTCACGTCTTTTTGTGCTAACTGACCTCTCCCGTCTTCTTAGACTCAATGAAGCGGCACGTGGTGACAAGTCAGCACTGGACTGGGAATCGGAAGGCTTGCTTAACAACAAGAACTCTGCTCTTCAGTGGCTGTGTGCCCCCTGAGGAAGCGTCAACTTAAATTCTTCAGTTGTACATCAGAATTTAGACCATATAGTCAAGGAATGCTTCCCACTCTATCATCTTATGAGCTCACTTTAAAAATACTTTAAAATAAATACTTACAACAACCTTTTGCAGTAAAGTGTCCTTTAGCCTGTACCACCTTCAGATCAACAAAATGTGGGCTTTCTTTCCTGAATACAAACTCACTGTAATGAGTTAGCTTGGGTTAGAGAAACATCAAAAAGAAAGTAGTGCAGGCTAGAGACATAATAATAATTAGCATTGCAAACATAGTTAAATATTCTTAGGTGCTTGCACTGTTCCAGGCACTGTTTTATTTAATCAGCCTTATAAAATGGGTATTGTTTTACAGATGAGGAAACTGAGGCTCAAAGTATTAAATACCTTCATTTGTAACAAACTGTTATTGCTAAGGAGGAAAGAGGGGGCGGCATGCGTTGGAAGTCTGGGCCTGACATGCACACACATATATAGAACACGTGATTAGTACAGACCTGCTGCATAGCTCAGGGGGCTCCACTCAGTGCCCTGTAATGACCCACGTGGGAACAGAGTCTAAACAAGTGGACATACCTATAGCTGATTCACTTTGCGGTATATGTGAAACTAATGCAATGTCATAAATCAACTATAAAAATTATAAGAAGGGTGTTAAATAACTTGCCCAACATCCTGCAGCTGATGTGTAGAAAACACAGGTTTCTAACACAGTTCATCCTGATGTTGAACCTGAATCACTTAAGCACTACCTTTCAGGGAATAAACTGGATTGTGTTCAAGTCACATCATCTTTCCTTAATACTCAAAAGTATATTCAAAAATCAATCCAGGTAATGTAACATTAATAAAAAGCAAGAACTCCAAAGCTAAGCCAAAATACAGAAATCTACCACAGATTTTAGACACATGAACAGTCTCTTGGCATTTCTACCACAAGAAAGCCGAAAATTGTTACTTACTAGCTTCTGCATAGGTGTTTTATTATTAAAACATGTTTCAGAATGCTATTGACAAGTAATAATAGTTGAGGAAAAGCAGATTTATTTCAAGTCTTGAGGTAAGTTAGAGATCAATTGTAGTTTTCAAATTCTGCCAAGCTCCCTTTCTATTAATGTACTTTCCATCAAACTGTGAAACCATTTTATCCAAATAAATTATATTTTACTTCCTAAAACAGACAGGAAGAACCAGAGCTTCAAACAGCATGTATGAAAATCATAGTGAGACTGTGTCTCTTATTCAAGACAAACAAAAAGCTGCTGTTTGAAAAATGCAAATATTTGGCTAATTGAGTTTTAAGATACTTTGCAACTGCCTGGAAGTCAAGCTTTGTTTCTCCAGCCTGAGCCGTATGATTATCTGTTCTGATGATATACTGATGCTCTCTTTACCTTTTACATTTTATCAAAGAGAATGTTAAAATTACTTTTACAGTAATAATCCATTCAGAGATGACATATTATGCAGGAGAAGATGCTGGATATCTTCCCTTCTGAATTGTGAAATTCTCATAAAAATATATTATGCAAAATAAATCTTACAGTGTGATTCATCTTTCAGCAACTGGTATTCTCCCATTTCATTTCCAAATTATCCAAAATGAATTAGGATTTCATATTGAGCTGTCAATATAAAATTATTCCTCCCAAATATATATTGTATTTTAAGAAGAAAAACAACACGAAGTGGTAAAAGTCCGATTTCTTTCTTACTCCTCCAGTTTAACAAAGTGTTCTGGAAGATACTCACTAGACTGCAAAACTGACTCATTCTTAGACAATCCCTTAAGTAAAGTTATTTTATTTTACTGTGACAGTTTGTGGAAAATTTAAAAGTACTGCTAACTTAAAAAATATTCACCACCTAAAAGTTGAGAGTTAAATTTTATATGGTGGGAATTTTTAAGACTTCAAAACTCAGGAGACAGCAGGCAGAACTGCTCCAAGAAGACGAGGGGAAAAACCACATGATACAGAAGCTTGCAACAAAGGGAAGATAATCTGAACAGCAACATTGTTTTGTAAATTAAAGAAAACCAGATAATGCAAGTTAAAGAATTTAGTGCTTTTCCATGTTTGAGAAGATGGAGGAATCTGGACGCATTGAAATCATTCCTTTGCTGTGCACCTCAGCTATCTGGGGCCAATAACTGTCTTCAAACCCTGAGCTTCCTCGGGGCTGACCACAGGGAGTGGCTGCTGGACGGTGGGTGTGCTTTCCTTCCTGATTCCCTCAGGGCTCAGCAGCTCACCACCGTGGTGGCTGCGAGTGCTGATGCCTGTGACATCCTTGTTCACTGATATGGCAGAAAATATTCCATTTCTCAGCACTAAGATTCTCTATTAAAAAGAAAGAGTGAGAAAGAGAGAGAAAGAAGCAGCACTAGCTCTAATAAAATGTTCTAAATAGACCCAGATGTTTCTATTCACCCCATACAGTTGCAC
This sequence comes from Procapra przewalskii, assembly GCA_006410515.1. Classification (NCBI taxonomy): domain Eukaryota; kingdom Metazoa; phylum Chordata; class Mammalia; order Artiodactyla; family Bovidae; genus Procapra; species Procapra przewalskii. The sequence goes on along the minus strand of SJYF01000263.1, from coordinate 413,092 downwards.
AAGGTCATGGTTCTTGAACAGCAAAATTGGTTATGACTCAGTGTTACCAATAATGTGCAACTGATTAAAAGAAAATTACTGGAGTCTAAGGATGGGATGTGTCACTGTGACACTGCCCATCAATTTTAGCTCTAAGATTAAACTGCAAAGGAGCCTTCTTACCCAAGAAAACCAGGGCGACACCTCATTCACCGTGAAGACAGTCACACTGCTATCGTCAATGCCACATGAACAGCAACGCCAATCAAACAAGAATGTTCAGTTTTTGATGCTGCTCATGTGAGCAGATGGGTAAAAAAAGGTTGAATTAAAGAGCCAGCTTTTCTTAACTAAATACCCCCCCAAAACTAAAGGGAAGTTCCACAGGAGGAGGCGGCGGCCCCTGACGACTGGCACCCGTCTGCCCGCACGGCAGGAAACATTCCGCTTCTCAAACTCAAACGTTACTTTCCTCCTTGAAGTGTGCTCCCTCCCCCATGGTGACCTGTCTCAAGAAATGACACACAACACATCCTGCTCCTTAAGTAAAAACCCAGGTGCCATCTTTGATTTCACGTTTACTTATACACTACATAAAATTTATCGTGTTCTATTGGTTTTGCCTACAAAATATTACTTAACCATTTTCCCCCTATTCCATTATTTCTATGATCAACCTCCTTTTTCATAATTGTCTGTCACCTGGATAGCCAAAACAGTTTAACAAATCTTCCAACATACTTTCTGATCCGTTTGATCTACCTCTAGGGAGCAACCAGAGTAACCTTATTCATTAACAAAGCTGTGAGCTACAGAATCGCTTCAGAAGTCTTAGGTGGCTTCCCATTGCTCTTAAAATCACTGCTTCCACTTAAGCCCTTACCTCCAGACAATCGGTAATCTATAATCAATATTTTTTTTTCTGATAGTAAAAGAAAACAAAGGACTCAAAGTCCTGACTAAAGGACTCGAATTTTGAGAAAATTAAATAGTCCCCTGAAGACCTTCCAGTGTTTTTTGTTGAACCCCAGTTCCTGGGAAAACCAAGAAAGAAAGTATGGATGATTTCCTGATGGAGAAACTAACTTTTAGAAAGAAAGTGCGGCAAGGCACAGGTTCACAGAACTCTCGATCAGTTGAGTTATATGTTCACATAAATAAGGGAGAGACTTCTGAAAACCGTCAGCATGGAAAACTCGTGGGTGCATTCCCAATTCAAGCTTTGATCTGTGCACGTTCTTCTAGACTTATCCATTTGCACTAGCCCAACTAAGTCACCACCACCAACCCACACAGCACGCAGAAGGCTATCAGAAAGCAAGCGTTTGATTTCTACAAGTCTGAGGGAAAGGAGAAAAGATTCTAGAAAGAAAAACAGAAACGACTTCTCTTCATTCAGACTTGGGACAGAGTCACAGACACCCACATGCAGAGCTCCCCCCACAGCTCCACTGGCTACTCACTCAGGAAATCCCCGGACAAGTGTTTTGCAGAGACTTCGGAACACAAGTGAGGCTACATAAGCAGATGCAAAGTAACTGGTTCCTGCTTACTTCCCTTGGCCATTCTGGGCTCCCTGTTATTAAACAGGACTTTTTTTCCTATTTCTTTAGAGTTGGGGGAGGAAAAATTTTCCAATAACAATGTGAATGTCAGAGCTACAGGGGCCTCAAATATATCAACTGAGTGGGCCTATTTACCATGTCAAACAATGAATTTATCATCTGTGACATACTATTACCTTTAAGTCTCTGGGTACTAAAAATGCTTTTCTCTACCGAAGTCAAGATAACTACTAAATTAATTTAGTTTCGCTTTTTCCTCTCATGAATATTTTATAGTTCCTTTTTCAGGACATCTAGATTGTCAGGTACATCTTCTAATTAAACTCACACATTTTAATTTTCAAAAATTTTGAGATAAAATGTGTATGCCATTTAAATGCCTTCCCTGCCATCGTCTCATCCGCAGAACAAACAGCAGTGGCTGTGGTTTAATGTCATCTGCCATGCAGTGAACTCCACAAAAGAATTTCCTCTGCAGTATAAAAATCTGGGTCTTTGTATTGTGATTACTGAAGTACAGATTCCTTTAAAGAGCATGTCTGACTTAAGTGAATAGAGCTTATCTGATTGGAAAAAAAATTGATTAGTTATTTAAAAAACTCAATTCTGCTATATCGTACTTTCAAAGCACAATGTGCATGATTTTACAAAGTATCTTGAATTATGAAATAAAAGTCTCATTCATTGTTTCTGAACCAAATGCTGTTCAAACATACCACATATTTTTAAATTATCGAAGTTGTTTTAAACAAACACAAGTGTTCTGAGGCTATGTTACACAATTTATGCCAGTGCTTTTTAGCTGTAGGCAGTTTTGCCCTCCATCCTCCCTGGGGACATTTGCCAAGGGCGGGAGATTTTTTTTGATCATCATAACTGTGATAAGAACAGGTAGGTTGTTGCTGATAACCAGTGAGTTCAGGCTGGATAAATACCCTAAAATAAACTCTCTAAAATGTGTCAGATACCCTAAAATACATAGGGCACCCTAAAATACCCTAAACTGATAAACAGTCTAAAACGCATAGGACAGCTCCTCACAACTCAGAGTTATCTGGTCTAAAGTCTCATTAGCACCAAGGTGGAGGAGCCCTGAGTTGTACACATCAGGAGAACTCAGCTAAGAAAGAGAGAAGTGAGCTCCTTTTCTCTTAAACAGAGAGCTCTCAGAGAAGTGGCATGCATGTCTGTGGATACACAGACTTAGAACTTGATCGCAAGTTGACAAATTCAAGAGGGAGACATAAAGATGAAGAAATGCCATGAAAACTGTGAGAAAAAGTAAAATTACTTGACAATCTCATGCATCAGCTGCTCTACGTCATTGTAAACTTGACTGTACAAAGGCCCCTCCGCAGATTGAGAAAAAGATGGCGGAGGAATAGGACGGGGAGAACACTTTCTCCCTCACTACTTCATCAAAAGACATTTCAACGCTGAGTAAATTCCACAAAACAACTTCCGATTGC
>SJYF01000263.1:356265-376234 GCA_006410515.1 Procapra przewalskii | reverse complement strand
GGGGGGGGGGGGGGGGGGGGGTGCCTCAAGCCTGAGGAGAATTTAGAAAGAAAGCACAGGTTTTACTCTGCCCTCCAAACACTGGGCCAGGTGGTGAAGGAAGACACACGGGCACCGGTTCAACTCTGAGGGGTGGAGGAGAAGCAGCCATGTGCCCCAAGTAGTCAACATTTCAGACAGTGACTACACTCCAGGGAAAGAAAGGCGGTGGGGGGGAAGGAGCCAAACGCAAACGCTTAGAAGGACAAACACAAATTCACATTAGAATATTCTCAGTCGTAAACCAAACTGCTCTCCGTGACATACTACACATTCTGAAGTCTTTCTAAAAATAGGTGTTTCTGGAACATGGAAACTGCTTTGTTCCTGTCACGTCCTTGTCTTAAAAACTGTAGACAGCCCAGACCAGGCAGGGGTAGGTTTGCTGCAGAGATGAGAATGAGACAGATGCTTCTGTGACCAAGCAGGATCCTACAAGGCGTTCCCAAAATAGACCCCACCCATACCCTCCACTTGCTATTTCTCTGTAGAAAAACTTTAGTAAAGAATAGTTTTAATCAGAGCAGTGAGAGAATGCAGACAGAAAGGGAAAGAGTCAAGCAAGGCCAAAAAAAAAGGCCACTGAACAAAGTCGAGGACCTTTAGTTCCTCCTCAAGGGCAATGGATAGTATTTTGAGCCATGTCTTCTGAGCTCTTTTGCAGATCCTGGAACCCTCACAGGTGGATAAGCTGTCTTCTACTCACAAGCATGTCGACGTCAGGCCAGTTGGAAGCAGAGGCTGACGGCGCTGACCCCTGCTTCCCTGATCACCAGCCAGTCAGAAGAGCCCAGAGATGGCCACACCCTGCCCCTTGGACGCTTGCCCTCTTCCAGGGCAGGGCACTCAGTCCAGGCCAGGAGCTCACCAGGGCCCCTTCTGCTTGGCAAGGCAATAAAGGTACTTTCTTCTACTTCACCCGAAACTCTGTCTCCGTTTCTGTTCAGCACAGGTGAACAGAGGCTGCATTTCAGCAACATTTCTCCATAACATTTCAAGGATGTTTTCTCGAATCTTTGCAGAGGTTCCTGGGCCCCTGTGTGGCTATTCTTCTGGCGTGGAGAGGAGTCAATGCCAGCCACACAGGAGAGAAACGAAGGCCGGAGAAGGGTGGGGGTATCACGATGTGGTAGCGGCCAGGCTGGGCTCAGCTCTGGACACACCCGGAGGGGAGCACCCAAAGCCTCTGGGACGGGGTCAGGAATGCCCAGAACACGGCACTGCTGATCACTGTTCCGTTTCCTCCGTGCAGAAGATAGGGCCCGGGAGAGTATCATTCTCCAAAAGAACCACCAGTATTTCTCGGGGATGATAGTAACAGCCCACAGAAAGGACGGCGGCTCCGAGGACTGCTCTCCACTGTGGACCCTCAGAATAACAGAGAGAGAGGGACTAGAACCAAGAGGAAGGGAAAACACAGAAGAAAACAGTGAGGAGGGAGAAAGGGAGACACAGAGACGGTGAGCAAGAAGGGGCAGCTCCAGGAGGAGCGGAGGGGCCGCTGCAGAAGGGCCCAGACACGGAGCGCGCGGACCCCGGGTGCGAGTCTCTGCCGCTGCGGGCGCCGACGTGCTCAGCTCAAGACGCGTGATCTGGGGTCTGCACTCAACGTGGCTCTTTTAAAAGTACCTAGGATTTCCAGGGATTCCCCCAAATTCCAGAAATGAAAAGCTAATGAAAATGATGAAAGTGGTTCCTAATGTTTCATGCACCTATGCTGCTGCCGCCGGCCCTATTTGCCTCTCCCTCCTGATGCAGAGATGGACACGCACGGACGCCCGGAACCGCAGCCGGGCACGGGCAACCCGCCCCCACGCCCGCCGGCTCGGGACCCGCGGGCTCGGGACCCGCGGGCTCGGGCAGGGCCGCCGGCGCGTTTGCAGAGCGCATCCCCGGCTCGGTGCGAAGGTCCGCGTCCGGCGCGGCCTCGGTCCCGGGCTCACCGCAATGCTTGCCCGAAAGGCAGCGAGCTTCCGTCCTGCTCGCGGTGGGTCAAGGACAGTGAAGGGGTGACCGGAATGTCCTCCTCCAAGACCACAGAGACCGTCCTGCCCCAGCGGGGAGAGAAGCGGAGACACCAAAGCTCCACCCAGTGCAAAGTCCGAGAGACCGCGTTCCTCTCCAGCGCAAACCTGAGGGAGACCGACCCCCTGCGGGGAGAGGCCCCTTTCCAGGGAGGCAGCGCGATGCAGACCTCTCGCCGCCCAGGGGGCCAGGCAGGGGCCTGGGGACGAGATGCGAGCGGTGGGCGCTGGCCTCTGCGGCCGCATCCCCCCCGACGGCAGGCTCCGCGCGGATCAGACCCGCGCCTCCTGCCTGCCTGCGCGGGACCGCAGCCGCGCTGTCCTTTATCCCGATACTGCATCCTGCTGCATCTGTTGCCCAGCTGCCCTTACTTTATGAAATGGCTGTGATACGAGACAGGACGTGAGCATGCCCATAACGTCACTGAAAATCAAGGAGAGGCCACAATAAGCCAGAGAGAGGAAGCTGTGGAGAAAGGAAAGGAGAAAAAACCCTCCTGCAAGAAACCACCTCCCAGGTAAGGATGGGTCTCAAGGCCCCAGAGCAGAGCGCCATCAGGGCCCCAGGGCTCGCCGCCCCGCATCGCCGGGTCAAAAGCGGAGGCGCCTCTGGGCAGAAGCGTCTGAGGGAGACGGTGACCTGGAGAAGCTTGGCTGTGCTCCCAGAGAAAGAAATCGGAGCCAAGCATCACCTTCCTTAATCATTACATAGCATTGCTTTGCCTTAGTTGCGACAAGGCGTCACCCTGACAGAAGATGGAACAGCAGGGGCAACTGGCTGCAGGGAAACCAGAAACCTCTGCTTTCTGAAAATATAAAAGCCATCTAAAATAAAAAATCATTTTTTTATGGTAAGATAATTTTATTTATATTTTTTAAAATATAAATTTATTTATTTTAATTGGAGGTTAATTACTTTACAATATTGTATTGGTTTTGCCTTACATCAACATGAATCCGCCACAGGTGTACACGTGTTCCGCATCCTGAACCCCCGTCCCTCCTCCCTCCCCGTACCATCCCTCTGGGCTGTCTCAGTGCACCAGCCCCGAGCATCCAGTATCATGCATCAGACCTGGACTGGCGATTCGTTTCACACATGATATTATACATGTTTCAATGCCATTCTCCCAAATCATCCCACCCTCTCCCTCTCCCATTTTCTTCTGTAGGTAAGTTAAGATATTTAGTTGGAGCTTCAATATCAAACTCTCAAAAATTAATAGAATGAATAGACAGAAAAGTAGAAAGATATAGTAGACCTGAAAAGTGCTACAAACCAAGACAACATAAGTAGGGTTTATACAATTTTCATACAACAGCAGGATACAAATTCTACTCAAGTTGCCATAGACTATAAAGCAGGAGACACTGAACATATCCAGGGTTATAAAACAAGGTGCACATTTTCATGGTCTAAAGACACTGAAATCATACAGAGTCTGTTATCACTTGGAATTATGCTAGAAATGAATATCAAAAGATTTGAAAATAACACACAAATTTTCAAGTGCAATGTGATATTTACTAAGACAGATCTCTGAGCTAGCTATTGAAAGCCTCAATAAAGGTACAAAAAAGTTAGAAGACTGAGAAAACACGGGTGATAGAAGAGAAGAAAGCATTCAAATGAGAAATTAATATCAAAATGATAAGTCAGTATCAAATATACTTTAAAAAACCCATATATGGATGTGAGAGTTGGAAATAGAGAGTTATAAAGAAAGCTGAGCAAAAAAGAATTGATGCTTTTGAACTGTGGTGTTGGAAAAGACTCTTGAGAGTCCCCTGGGCTGCAAGGAGATTGAGCCAGTCTGTCCTAAAGGAAATCAGTCCTGAATATCCATTGGAAGGACTGATGCTGAAGCTGAAGCTCCAATACTTTGGCCACCTGATGCGAAGAACTGACTTACTGGAAAAGACCCCAGTGTTGGGAAAGATTGGAGGCAGGAGGAGAAGGGGATGACAGAGGGTGAGATGGTTGGATGGCATCACCGACTCGATAGACTTGACTTTGAGTAAGCTCTGGGAGTTGGTGATGGACACGGAGGCCTGGCGTGCTGCAGTATATGGGGTTGCAAAGAGTTGGACATAACTGAGCAACTGAACTGAACTGATTTGGAAATTAAATGTCCACTTTTAAATGATGGGTGGATCTAAGAGGCCATAACAAGGAAAATTAGAAAATATTTGTAACAGGATAGAAATGAAAAGACAATTTATCAGAACTTGCTGCAGGCAGATGAGGCTGCTCAGTGTAGCTAAATGCAGTGTGGAATCCTGAATGAGGTGTGAGAACAGGCAATGGGCATGAGCACACAATTTGTGAAATTTGAACAAAATCTGTACTTGAGTCAACAACAGTGTATCATATGTTAATTTCTTGTTTTCTTTTTTTATTACAATGTAGAATCTCTTTATATTCTCAGAATTGGATTAAAAGTTTCAAGTTTTATTCAATCTATTTTAAAAAATCCCTTAGATAAAAGGCTTTCTGGACTTTTAGCAGTAATACAAGATGCCAGAATAAATGGAACTATATCAAATTTTGGGGTGAATATAAATTAGAAATCTAGTGTTCTATTCATGTAATTCAAATGAGTGGAACCAAAATATCATAGATTTTTTAGCTAGGCAAAAATTCATAAGTTTTCTAAAATATATATTATATCACACATAATATTATATATATTTTTTCATTCACTTTTAGTTCAGTAAATAAATATATACATACACACACACACATACACACACACACACAAGTTTTCCAATATACTTGATAAAGGCTTGAGAAAGAACTACCAAAAAATGAGACAAAGAATTTGGAAAACATAAAGTAAATGAAATGGGAGCACTGAATATGAAATAGAAAAGCTGAAACAAATTAAATAAAAGATCATCATATAGTCCAATTATTTTTAAACCATTAGAATCACATCTGTAACTTTTGAGAAAAATCCATATCTGGGCATTCATATTTTTCAAAAAAATTCCACAATAATCCTAATTTGAATCTGGATTTTAAAAGTGATTACAGGTTTTTCATTTAGAGGTAGTTTCAGTGCTATAGAACTCTATAGTTTTCTGCTGACCAATCATGAAACAATGGTATTAAAATGAATAACAGTTACATAGTCACAATAGTAAAGGACATTTATCAGTTTTCACAATCAATAGCCAGACAAAAATTACAACTGCAAGCCATAATGGAAACATGATTGACCTAATGATATAAAATAATCGCCTCCAATTTGAGGGGCCAAGCAGAGCGATGAGGGAAGTGAAAGTGCTTGCAGACACACATTCCCGTCAGCCAGCCCTTGCCTTTTGGGTGCTGCACTTAGCTCATTTGCATTTAAGGCAATTACTGACATGTACGATCCTGTTGGGACTTCCCAGACGGTGCCAGCGGTACAGAACTCACCTGGCAAAGCAGGAGACATAAGAGATGTGAGTTCAGTCCTTGGGTTGGAAAAATTCCCTGGAGGAGAGCATGGCAACACGTTTCAGCATTCTTGCTGGAGAATCCCATGGACAGAGAAGCCGGGCAGGCTACAGTCCATAGCGTCACAAAGAATCAGACACAAATGAAGCAACTTAGCACTCACATGTGACCCTGTTGCCATTTTCTGAATTGTTTGGCGTTTACTTTTTGTGAGTCTTTTCCTTCTTGTATGGCTCTTGCCTAGGGAAGCCTTTTTAGCATCTGCTGTAGAGCTGGGTTGGTGATGCTGAATTCTCTTACTTTTGCTTGTCTGGAAAGCTTTTGAGTCAGCTATATGCATACACATATCACCCCTTCCGTTAGAGTCCGTTCCCAGTTAGATCTCCAAAGAGCTTTAATAGAGCTCCCTGTGCTGTCTAGCAGGTCCTCGTTAGGGCTGCAAACTCTTTACGAGACAATTTGTCCCCCACATTGACTCTTGTTCACAGTCAAACCACAGCGTGTGGTCCCACACTCAATAACGAAACGGAAGTGTGGCCTGAGGAGAAGATAAAGTAAGAGGGTGTCTGGGCTAGAAGACACCACGCACTTCTAAGGGGACTGCCGTGGTGAAAACAGCGGCGTTAGCCAATGCATCCCTAAGCAACACTGAGCTTCCTGGAGTCTTCCCTCACACAGCTCCTGGCGCACTAGCGCCCAGGGCTTATGATGCTCTGGGCAAGAGCCAGGAATTTTCTTTTCTGCAGAGGCTGAGCAACTCAAGAGGGAAGACCAAAAGATGCTGCTCTTGGAGGTTGTATCACAAAAGAACCAGAACGAGCTCACGGTTGGCAAGCCCCTATGCTCAGCAGACTCAGAGTTCACAATAGCCTTTTGCATTGACACATTCTCAAATACACAAGATTCCAGAGAAATTTCTTTAACATGAATGACACAGGCAAGCAATGAGCCAGAGGCTGTCCACGTTAAGAAAGACTCAACAGTTTGCGTGTGCATATGTGTGTGTGCCATTCTATGTATCGAGGGAGGTATTTTAATCTTGAAACAGAGACAAGTTGCCATACATTTAAAAAATGGAGGACAAAGATCTGTTGGATGTTAAAATATAATAAAGTCAACTCAAAGAAAGTTTGGAAAATAAAATGAGAAACTGTCAAGAAGGGAAGGTGAAAAGTAGAGAGATGGAACATAGTCAAGAAACAAGACAACTGATAAGTATCCAATCAGAAAAAGTTCTAGAAGTTGAGAACATGGCAAACCAAAAGGGAAGTAAGCATAAATCACAATCAGGGATCCAAATGCCCTGGATTTGGATCAAAATCAAAAGCCACAGTGAAAGCTCAAAGACAGTGATGTAACACCATCCACTACTGAAGAAAACTAGTTTTCCAAAAGGAATTCTATACTCAACAGAATTATCGAATGTCAATATAAATGAAATATTTTCAGTCCTCAAGTTTTCCAGACTGTTCCTTTCCATTCACCATTTCTTAAGGAGCCAGTGTGCTTAATGAAAATTAAAAATAGCAAGAGAGACTCCCCAGCAGCCTAGTGGCTGAGACTACGCTTCTGCTGCGGGAGCATGGGTTCAGTCCCTTGTCAGGGATCAGACTCCACGTGGTGTGCTGTGGCCAGTAAATAAATACATGTCTACAATAAAGTTTCAAAAAAAAAAAAAAGGTGGGGGGAAGAAAACAGGAAAAGAAAATTTCAGCAGAGTAGCAAAGCAGAAAAAATTCCCCAGGATGCGACTAACTGCCTGACACAGAGGAGAGCCACTTGATGTCAGAGTCAGTCAGCAGTCTCTAAGAAAGATTTCTCAGAAAACAAATTTGATGAAGTCCCTGATGTGGCCAAAAGTCTTGTAAATTTCTGCAGAGTCTAAGTTGAATTGATGCCAAGTATAGAGATTTTAAGTCAGTGAAAAAAGAAGCCAGTACTTACTTTTACGCAGCACAGAAAAGTGTACAGGGCAAAGAAGTTTCCCTGAGATTGCATGATTCATCCTTAAGCAGTGTCTTCCCAGCTGTAGGAAGTACAAGCACTGACTATTGATCTATGTAATGTTATTCTACTGGGAGGATGAAAATATGAAAAATTAAGTGTGACATGGGAGTGTAGGTGAGGGAAAGAACTGAATCCTCACTTCTGTAAAAGGTTAATTCAAGCCTGGTATTTGTTTGTTTGTTTGTACATTAGCGATTAAGTATTCTTTTAAACTATTTAGTTTGTACTGGGATATAGCCAATTAACAAGCAACGGGATAGTTTCAGGTGAACAGTGAAGAGACCCAGTCATACATACACATATATCCACTCTCCCCCAAACTCCCCTCGCATCCCAGGCTGCCGCATAAACCTGAGCCACGTTCATGCACTACACAGTAGGTCCCTGGTCAAGGAGTTACCTTCAAAGTCTAGGAAAGTAAACACCAAAATAAACAGGCAAATGAGTTGGAAATGATTGTTGGCAGGGAGGGAAATACAGGGGAAGGAAAGTGGGAGATTTCCTTTAAGATTACCCACGAGGATATATGCAACCCTCTTAATATGGTCCTTCTTGATCATGTATAGATTAACACAAATGCCTAAAATAAGAGCAACAGTGTATTAAAGAGCAGAGACATTACTTTGCCAACAAAGGTCCATCTAGTCCAAGCTATGGTCTTTCCAGTAGTCATGTATGGATGTGAGAGCCGGACTATAAGGAAAGCTAATGCTTTTGAACTGTGGTGTCAGAGAAGACTCTTGAGAGTCCTTTGGACTGCAAGGAGATCCAACCAGTCCATTCTAAAGGAGATCAGCCCTGGGTGTTCACTGGAAGGACTGATGTTGAGGCTGAAACTCTGATACTTTGGCCACCCAATACGAAGAACTGACTCATTTGAAAAGACTCCGATGCTGGGAAAGACTGAAGGCAGAAGGAGAAGGGGACGACAGAGGATGAGATGGTTGGATGGCATCACTGACTCGATGGACATGAGTTTGAGCAAGCTCTGGGAGTTGATGATAGACTGGGAGGCCTAGCATGCTGCAGTCCATGGGGTCGCAAAGAGTCTGACACAACTGAGCGACTGAACTGAACTGAGTAAGTACTCCCCAAGGCATATTCGGAGAATCTGGTTTCCTGTGAAGTTGTCCACAGGAAAATAATGTGCTGGCTAGGATGACGTGAGTTTTTTGTTTGCCTGAGCATTCCTGGTTTTGATTATAATTCAATGAAATGCCATTTTTTGTGGTCAGTACTTTGTAAGATTTGTTACCATGAGTCAGCATCTCTGAATTAACTGCAAACATGAGATAAATCTTCTGGGCTTGTTGGGCTCACATCAAGACCATGGGCCACAGTAAAATCAAGAACTGAGACTCTCAAGCTTTAATGTGCATAAAAATTACCTGAAGGGCTTGCTGAAACACAGGTTCGGAGGCCCCATCCTCAGAAATTCTGATTCAGTCGGTCTGGGGTGGGACCTAAGAACCTGTATTTCTTACAAAGCATTTAGGTGATTCTGGTCCAGTTGTCACAAGTTAAGAATTAGGACACAACTGAGCGACTGAACTGAACTGAACTGAAAATGTCATTTTTAGGAGGGACTAAGGTCAGTCAGCCTTCCCTAGATGTTGACACTTCCACGGTATTATATATTATTTCAATTTCTATATCACCAATTATCATGTTGGTCTTCCTTGGTGGCTCAGACGGTAAGGAATTCGCCTGCAATGAGGATCTGGGTTCCATCTCTGGGTTAGGAAGATTCCCCTGGAGTGGGAAAGGCTGCCCACTCCAGTATTCTTACCTTGAGAATCCCATGGACAGAGGAGCCTGGTGGGCTACAGTCCAAGGGGTCTCAGAGTCAGACACGACTGAGTGACTAACACCCACAAATTGTCATGTATGTAAGCATCAGGCATGTAGGCTCAGTTGCTCAGTCATGTCCGACTCTTGAGATCCCATGGACTGTAGCCCACCAGGCTCCTCTGTCCACGGGATTCTTTAGGCAAGGATATTGGAGTGGGTTGCTGTTTCCTACCCCAGAGGATCTTGCCGACCCAGGGATTGAACCTGTCTCCTGCATTGCAGGTAGATTCTTTACTGCTGAGCCATCGGGCAAGTCCAATTGTTATGTAATTTTTTGCTAAATCATTTAATATCACCACGACTCAGTTTCTTCATAAAATGTGAGATTTTATCTGTGTGCAGGCAGTGCTTGTTTCTTTGGAAGATCTATCTTCCCCTCCTCCTCAATAAAAGAAACCCATTTCCAACTGGGTACGTTGCCTATAGTAGTAACACATTGCCTTTGCCAGCCTCTCTTGCCTGACCCCTGAACCACAGGCAGGCAGGTGTTGCCTAGGACCCCCAAGCAGACAGAATCAGCTGGCAAGTGGCTTTCATTTTGTCTTTCTCTCTCTTTAAATCATGAAGAGATTTAGAGGATTAAAGCCAAGTATTCAAATGGTGCAAAAAAAATGGACATTTCCCCTGCTGAATGTGCTGTACAGACACAAGCTCATCCCTTGAACGCACCTCTTTGGATTTACTTTATGTTAGACATGTGTCTCTATATAGTTGAAGATATTATTGTTTTTCCTCCTACAGGCAGCTAAACCTAGATGATCAATTCAGGAAAACATTCTATTAACAAGCCAGCCAAAGCTTTCAAATACAGACTCTATTACAGGATGTCCATTAAAACTGGTAATATGGATAATACTAATTTTTCCTACAGATCGAAAGCGTCCTTGATGACTCAGCATATTCGCTTGTGTTTCCAGGGTTTTGGACATCCTGTCCTTTAAGAGGACTCTCAGCGCGCCGCCTGTGCTCTGGCTGCAGGAGAGGCGAGCCAAGGACTCTGGGCGTTCCACCAGCCGAGTTAGACCAGGCGTCGAGATCCAAGGGCTGAAATCCTGCACCAACTCTTGCCAGTGGCTCTGCCCTTGAGGGCTGACCTTAAGTATCAACATGATAAAAATGACAAAAAACATCATGTGGCCACCGAGAAGTAATTAAAAATAGAGCCACACTTCCCCTCCGGGAAAAACCCTGTGGAAAAGCTAAGACACACTCATGCCATTTATATTCTGAATCATATAAAAAAGGGTTGATTTGAAACTTGTACTCGAAAAGGTTTCTGAGTCCAGTGCTCCTCTGCTGTTTCTTCTGTGGATGCTGCTTTAAATTGGTGTATGTCATACATCAGGGAGTGGTCAACCCGGGTGGCCGCACACACGGCTCCGGGCCAGCCCTCCGGGGAATTAGAGACAGACACGCAGTCCAGAGAAATAGCTGCTAATTATTTAAAATACTGTAATCCAAAAATATTAGAAAAGCCATTTGCTTAAGATTATTTTTTCTATCCCCTTCGATTTAAAGACGAGAGAGCTAAGGCCCAGACAGCAGCGGTTTGTCTGAACTGAAGTCAGAGCTGGTCCAGGATCAGGGTTTTCCGTCTTTCAAAAGCAATTCACTTCTGCTTTTCCATTGATTTTTCTGCCCCCAAACTTGGTTCATCTGCGTGTAACTAAGAGGAAATTCTGTCAAAATCAGTCATGCTTTTATTTGAGGGTAAGAGCATTAACTTATCCAGCATACCCATTTATGAATTTGGGGCTTGGAAGATATTTTGTGGATTAAAACAGCTTTTCTGCCTGATTCACAGAAGGATCACTCAGTAGTGTTTTTCCCTTGGAGATGCAAACTGAACACTTGCTCCCGCAAAGCTGTGGCTGAATCCCTTCCAATCTGGAATGTTCCCTGTCTAATTAAGTATTTAATACCCATTATTTGCTGCTTTTAGTGAAAATGACTGGGATTCAAGCTGCAATACAGCCTCCCATCTGCTACCTATGACAAGGAGACGTGTGCTGACAAAGGCCTAAACAGATTTGCTAAAGGCCAAACTCAACACATCTGGTAAAGCCTCAGAAGGTCCCCAGCCTCAAAATTCACTCACTTTCAACAGCCAGGCATGCAATCAAGGTAAGGACTGGTGAAATACACAAGCATCAATCTCCAAGGGAGGAAAAAAATCAGAATTATGAGCAACACTTAATGGAGAAAAAATTGAACAAATTTCCATATGATCTGAATTTTTTAAGGAGATGAATTTTTGCAGCTTCCTAAGGAGCTTGTGCAGTTAGGCTTTAGTAATACGCAACAGAACTCTGCATGGTATTTGTGCTGTGGAAAAATACAAGGTGCCCTCTTTAACTGACCTTTAAACCAAACTATTGAAAACATTTAAATGGAAAAAAGAGAGAGACGTCCAACTGTGGGTTATCAGGCAGCTGAAAGATATGTTATTTTCTTCATGTGTGAGTAGCTGGGCAGGTCTGACTAGGAAGGTTGGGAGGCTGCAGGATTTATTACTGGACAAGAAATGTGAATGACATTTATAGCTGTTGGCAGTGGAATTCCTTAGAGTAACATAACATCAGAATTAAAAAAGTCTGAATAAACATGTTTTGTAGGAAAAGTGGCATTATTTGTGAGGTATGCGTATGTATACCTACTTGATGCTATACACTCACTCAAAGAACATTCCTGATATAAAATGATTATTTGCCAATCATTACAATATTTTCTATTTTTGCATAATGATTCCTTGAAGGCACTGATACCTAAATGAGCATTTCCTGAATGTGTTCCAGAGTTCAGCATTCTTCACATGATGCTAAGAGGTGTCCCACAGAAATATTAAGTACGGTGTTTCTCTGGTCTGATACCATTGGGTTATTAAACCAGTACGTTGAGCAAAAACTAGGGTTCTTAACTGCAGGCCCCTATAACATGCTAATTGGTGCTATCTGTTTCCAAGAGAGGAAGGTAACATGAAGAGTTCCCTAAACCATCGATAGAGCACGTGGTCTGCTTTCTGTGGGCCGACCCTGATCTAGAGCAGACACCTGTAAAAGTGAATTGCAGATAAGCCCACCACTTTTCCAAAAGAGTGAATCTGGCTTCTGTTATTGGTTTACAATGTGCCTATCCTAGGGAGATGCCTCAAAACCTACCCAGGAAAAAATAAAGAGAATCTCTTAGCTTTCTCCCTACTGCTGTTACTGGACACATGAAAACAACAGCTATATATATATATATATATATATATATATATGACAATAGTTGGATAAAGGGTGAACCAAATACATTTTTAATTTACAATAGTTGTAATATTGGCAGAGTAATAACTCATTTGTGTCATATGGAAAAATAAGCCCGGGACTGTAGGATCTGTGCACTGACTGGATGGACCAGGCACTGGGATTCAGTGACCCACTGCAAACCATGCATCATTAGGAGATGTATGTATAATTTTATCTACATTTATTTCATGTTTTTCTGATGCCACTACATTTTTCACAGTCCTCGATATACAGCCATTAGAATTTGTTACAGAAAGGTTAGTGAATGGCTCAAATAAAATTCAGCACCTTGAGAAAGAATTTCCCGAACATCTGTGTCCCCCCTCTCCAGGTCAACAGTTCGGGTCATGGGATCCTCCCATGGTGTGAGTGAGACACCCTGCCCCCAGTGAAGTCTCTAATGCCCATGGCAAAGAGAAGGCAAGGCTGCTGTCATTGACAGGGTAGCGTCCAGGAGGAGAAAGGCCTGAGACCAGCCCTCCTAAGTTCTCCTCCCTTCCGGGGTCCACAGTCGGATTCTATGGAGGGGCAGTGGTAGCGTCCGGGGCACACTCAGCATGGCTGGAAGGAAGCCACGGTGGGCGGGGAGCTTAGAGGCCTGAATCTAAAGGAAAGCAGGCAAATCTGGGAGGTCAATAGACAGCAGAGCTGAGCCAGTGTCCACTGAAGGTCCAGCCGATCAAGAAGCAGCCTTCCTGCCAAAGGTGTGCAAGTCCTCATACCAGTAGATGCTACTTTAGGAAGAAGCAGCAAGCACAGGGAGCAGATGGCTGGACACCAGAGCAATTTATTCACAGAAAGACTACACCATCCATTACAAGATTGAACTAAACTGCATAGGATTATCAAGTAAAGACTTAATTATGAAAATGAAAGATGAAACTTATTACAGACTGGAGAAAGATGTTCCGGTTTTCCTTCCCTCTGAGTTGTGGTAGAAGCTCAATCTACAGTCCCATGTTTATCCTTCAGGGTATACAGCATATGTCATCATTAAGAGTGTGATACTCATCACCTTATGTGGGGTGGGGAGAAACATCAACACTGTCATCTCACATTAGAGATCAGCATCCGTTTTCACCTCTGAGAGTAAATCCATCATCTACAGAAGATGCGTGGTGGTCCAGTCAAAGTTCATCTCCTGTTTAATCACCACCTACTAAGAGAACTTGCTGCACTGAATGGTTGGAGCTCAAAACAACCCAAGAAAGCACATTCAATTTTGTTCTCTGTTGCATGAAATGACTATACAAGAGCCCCAGATCAGTCTAACCATGTCACGGACCTGACAGTATTCAGATGTGTGTGAAATCTCCTTCAGCTCCCTGACATTTAGATAAATATGGCAAATAGAGAAAGAAACACAGTTTAGCACAGGTGCGCGACGGTTCAGTTCTGTTAAATCTACTCTGTGATGTTGGCCAATCTGGACGATCTGTTGATGTTTCTCCGCATGAAATGGAGCTAACGATTTTATTTTTTTTAATCTGTCAAGTGTTATGAGGATTATACTAAGAGGAAGGAGAAATGGATCCAAAAGAGATTTTGATGGTTGTTTTCAACCAAAAATGTGTGTCCTTGCCTTCAACGGACCTCAGCCACCTGGCACAGCCCTTACTGGACGATGAGTCAGCGCACAGTCTGGAACACTGACTGGAAAGAACAGCTGATCTGTTCCGCTTGGATGCTCGCCCTGAATGGGAGGGGTGAGGGTCAGTCATTGTGAAAAGAAACTGTTTTCTTGGCAAAGACACATGGAAATTCTAGAACGCTGTGAGTTTCTGTAATAACCACACACAAGTTTAATAATCCAGTGAATATCAGAGAGCAATTTCTTCAACTAGAAAAAGCATTAGAGAATGACGTGAGGTCTTCATCTCACACCCTCCAAAACTGCAGCTGCCAAATTCTACAATGAAAACATGACACACGGCAGGACAATACCGAAGTAAACATCACGCTTAAGCAAGAGTATGCGGTTGTGACAGAAGCTGCTAATCAGACCTGATTACCTAGGGCTTGTTGCTGCTGCTGCTAAGTCACTTCAGTTGTGTCTGACTCTGCAACCCCATAGATGGCAGCCCACTAGGCTCCTCTGTCCCTGGAATTCTCCAGGCAAGAACACTGGAGTGGGTTGCTACTTCCTTCTCCAATGCATGAAAGTGAAAAGTGAAAGTGAAGTCACTCAGTCGTGCCCGACTCTTAGCGACCCCATGGACTGCAGCCTACCAGGCTCCTCCACCCATGGGCTTTTCCAGGCAAGAGGACTGGAGTGGGGTGCCATTGCCTTCTCCAACCTAGGGCTTTCAGTTGCCCAACCAGTACCTACATTCTTGGCCATGCTTTCACCTAGCTGCAGCCACATGACAGCTGGCGACACTAGAGTATGTGTGGAAATGATTTGCGCGGCTCCAAGTCATCATCTTAAAGTGAACAAGCAAGCCCACATTACCCTCTTCCCTCTTGCTGCAGGCAGGATTTCAGATAATATGGGAAATTAAATTTCTTTAGCTAAATAACACAATACCATATGGATAGTGACAGAATACAAGAAAGGAACCTTGGGTTCCTGACATCATGACCTACACTATTACTATCAGAATGTTGCATGAGAGAAAAATCTCCGTTTTGCTTATATCAATATTATTTTGCATATTTATTAAGTGTTTAAAGCAACCCCTGACTGATGTATGGATGCTACTACCTGGGCTGACCAAGGCATTTCATTCAAAAAATATTTTTTAATTCTGTGTTAGGTTTGCGTTTCTAAAGATAAAAGGTTTATAGCTTATAGGTTAAGAAGGAATACTTACCATACCAAAGCACCACCCAAATATTTATGCTCAGATACAAAGAGAACAAAGTAGAAAGTTACCAACTTTACATGCAGGCCTAAGCAACGGAATTTTGAACAAATGATATTGATGGGTCTGGTAACTTTTAAGTTAATCACTTTTCCTAACAATACTTGAAAGGACTCTTTTAACATAGTAACAAAATAAAACACAAAAGTATTATCTCTGAACATGCACACATACTCACTATATATATGTGTGTGTGTGTGTATATATATATATATATATACATACAATATGTATTATATATACACACATACACTTTACACAAACATATACATACACATTTGAAATACACGCATGTGTGTATATATGCATGTGTGGGGTGTAGCGCTATGCCTTGTGTGCAGGCGTGCGGCACTCTGCAGACGTCTATGCACAGAGCACGTGCACGAGTGATGTACACACTTCGTGTCTGTCTGCAATGCACATGCACAAGCAGGAGCAGCATCTACAGATGAACTGGGGTTAATATCTTACTTCCCTCTTTTCATGGCTTCCCTGCTGGATCAAATGGTAAAGAATCTACCTGAAATACAGGAGACTAGGGTTCAACTGCTGAGTTGGGAAGATCCTCTGGAGAAGGAAATGGCTAAGAGTCCCGTATTTTTGTCTGGAGAATTCCATGGATGGAGAAGCCTGGGGGCTGCAGTTCAAGGGGTTTCAAAGAGTTACAAGTATCTGAGAAGAGAAGCAAAAAGCAAAGGAGAAAGGGAAAGATATACCCAACTGAATACAGAGTTCCAAAGAATAGCAAGGAGAGATAAGAAAACCTTTTTAAGTAAAGAATGCAAACAGAGGAAAACCACAGAATAAGAAAGACTAGAGAGCTCCAAGAAAATTAGAGATACCAAAGGAACATTTCATGCAAAGATGGGCACAATAAAAGACAGAATTGGTATGGACCCAATAGAAGCAAAGAGATTAAGAAGAGGTGGCAACAAAACACAGAAGAACTGTACGGAAAAGGTCTCAGTAACCCAGATAACCACGAATGCGGCCACTGACCTACAGCCAGAGTTCCTGGAGTGTGACGTCAAACGGGCCTTAGGAAGAGTTAGTACAAACAAAGCTAGTGGGGGTGATGGAAATGCAGATGAGCTATTTAAAATGCTAAATGATGAGGCTGTTAAAAGTGCTACCACAGAATATGCCAGCAAATTGGAAAACACAAAAGTGACCAAATGACTGGAAAAGGTCAGTTTTCATTTCAATCCCAAAGAAGGGCAATGCCTAAGAATTTTCAAACTACTGTACAATTATGCTTATTTTACATGCTAGCAAAGTGAAGAAAAAGTTGCTCAGTCATGTCCAACTCTTATGGACTATACAGTCCATGGAATTCTCCAGGCCAGAGTAATGGAGTGGGTGGCCTATTCCTCCTCCAGTGGGTCTTCCCCACCCAGGAAAAAAACGAGTCTCCTGCATTGCAGGCAGATTCTTTACCAGCTGAGCTACCAGGTGCTAGCAAGGTAATGCTCAAAACCCTTTAACCTCAACAGTATGTGGACTGAGAGCTTCCAGGTACACAAGCTGGATTTAGAAAAGGCAGAGGAACCAGAGATCAAATTGCCAACATCTGTAAACATCATAGAAAAAGCAAAAGAATTCCAGAAAGACATCTACTTCTGCTTCATTGACTACGCTAAAGCCTTTGACTGTGTGGATCACACTAAATTGTGGAAAATTCTTCAAGAGATAGGAATACCAAACCAGCTTACCTACGTCCTGAGAAACCTGTATGGCAGGTCAAGAAGGAACAGTTAGAACTGGACATGGAGCAAAGAACTGGTTCAAAATGGGGAAAGGAGTACATCAAGGCTGTATACCATCACCCAGCTTATTTAACATATATCCAGAGTACATCATGTGAAATACTGGGCTGGATGAAGTACAAGCTGGAATCAAGATTGCTAGGAGAAATATCAATAACCTCAGATATGCAGATTATACCACTCTAACGGAAGAAAAGTGAAAAGGAACTAAAGAGCCTCTTGATGAAAGTAAAAGAGGAGAGTGAAAAAGTTGGCTTAAAACTCAATATTCAGAAAACTAAGATCATGGCATCTAGCTTCATCACTTCATGACAAATGGGGGGGGGGGATGAAAACAGTGACACACTTTATTTTCTTGGGCTCCAAAATCACTGTAAGAGTGTGCAGCCATGAGATTAAAAGGTGCTTGCTCCTTGGAAGAAAAGCTGTAACACACCTAGACAGAGCCTAGAAAGGAGTGGTCGTGCACAGAAGTGAGAGCCGGACCATGAGGAAGGCTGAGCACCGAGCTGATGCTTTTGAACTGTGGTGCTGCAGAAGAATCTTGAGAGTCCTTGGACTGCAAGGAGATCCAACCAGTCAATCCTAAACCAAATAAATCCTGAATATTCATTGGAAGGACTGATGCTGAAGCTGAAGCGCTGACACTTTGGCCACCTGATATGAAGAGCTGACTCACTGGAAAAGACCCTGACGCTGGGAAAGATTGAAGGTGGGAGAAGGGGATGACAGAGGGTGAGATGGTTGGATGGCATCACTGACTCACTGGACATGAGTCTGAGCAAACTCCGGGAGATGGTGAAGGACAGGGAAGCCTGGTGTGCTGCAGTTCATGGGGTCACAAAGAGCTGGACACGATTTAGCGACCAAACAACAACCATCTTTTCAAGTCCCAAGTACCTCCTAACACTTCCCATCATGACAGCTCACATCATAGTTACTCGCATACATCTCATTGCTGCTCAAAGACTATACATTCTTGACAGAAAAAATTATGTTTCATACACTTTTTTCTCAATAGCAGCTTATATAGTGCTTGAAATATAAAAAGCACTTATTGTACACTTGTGAATAAGTGATTGACGTGTTGAATGGCTGAATGAGTAAGTGACGATTTGGAGAGTCATGCTAGGGAAAGAGAGAAGGGAGTTGAATACAGATTTTTTTCCTGAGTGGGTATCTGTGGAATAAACTGGCTTATAACCAGAAGAAAGAGCCCCTGGATATAACAGATAGCAGCCACTTAATCAGAATTCTTACAGATCCACATTAACCCTTTCCAAGGCAATAGGTCAAGGTCTTTGAACATAAACTTTTTTTTTTTTAATCAATAGAAAGAAACTCCATTATGGAGAGTCGCTTGACCTGTACCCTCGTTACAAAATGTGTCAAAGGCCAAAGTTATGTTTCTTTCAGAGTCATAAATACAAGTATGCAGTTGCATTGAAGTCCACTCAGTCTGCTGGAATTTTTTTTTTTTTTACATGATAGTATACATGTTTTTATGCCATTCTCCCAAAAATACTCTGAGTACTGATTTAGCAAAATTCACTTTGTAAAACAAGTAGGCAGAGAAATTTTAACAAGAATCCAAAGAAATCATAGGCAATTCCTGATCAAATCAAGTTAATCTTAGAGCTTAAAACCCAGTCTTCAATAACTGTTGCAAATACAAATACTTGAGGACAATTTGGGACAAGAAACCAAGGGGCCATGCACACCAGCAGCCCAGGCACGGACAGCCTCAGACACGCCTGGAGAAAACGGCCTTGAAGACATTTGCCTTCAACGTCAGTGATCAGAGGACAGGGACTGCAGACCGAATAATTCTTAAAACAGAAAACCGTGTGTCTGTCACTGTCCTCTGCAGGTAATGTTCATATGAGACATTGGGCTTTGAATTTCAGTCTGACTGACATACAGTGTGAATGCGTTTTTATAAAATAATGAACTGGTATCTGATGATCTCTGCAAACTCCTTTCCAGCTCTAAAATGATTCCTCCGCAGTCATTCATAAGTCCCAGTAGAAATGCCATCCCAAGGAAAGTCAGTACAACTTTACTCAAATTTTTGTCCTCTTCTTTCTCATCTGCCTTTTTACAAAGTAAGTTATCAAAGGGGTTTAGAAAGAAAATTTCACTTT
This sequence comes from Procapra przewalskii, assembly GCA_006410515.1. NCBI lineage: Eukaryota > Metazoa > Chordata > Mammalia > Artiodactyla > Bovidae > Procapra > Procapra przewalskii. The sequence continues at coordinate 356,807 of SJYF01000263.1, read as the reverse complement.
ACAATATTGTATTGGTTTCACCATACATCAACATGAATCCTATTAAAAAAATAAAGTTGTTTCTAAAAAAAGAAAGAAAATTTCAAAGTCGGTGGTTACAAGGATATGCAACAATTGGACTAACTTGCAAGGGAAAAAATATGTGATTTCATACAGTAGTATGAGAACTACTCTGGTGATGAGGAGCAACTTTAAACAACCAAAGGTCCTGATATTTTCAAATCCCACACAACTATAATTCAAACAATTGCCAAATCTTCAGTTTAACTAGTCTTAAACTTGCTGATATTTTTACATTCAGTTGCCCAGGATCTGAAATAATGGCTATGTTGAAATCCACCACTCTGCCTGTTATCTCTGACCATGCATCATGCAGAGGAAATTCCTTTAAATCCTCCAGGATAAATGCTAGACTGGATGAAGCACAAGCTGGAATCAAGACTGCTGGGAGAAATATCAATATCCTCAGGTATTCAGATGACATCACCATTATGGCAGAAAGTGAAGAGGAACTAAAGAGCCTCTTGATGAAAGTGAAAGAG
>SJYF01000263.1:342641-356231 GCA_006410515.1 Procapra przewalskii | reverse complement strand
TCCCATCACTTCATGGCAAATAGATGGGGAAACAGTGGAAACAGTGGCAGACTATTTTGGAGGGCTACAAAATGACTGTAGATGGTGACTACAGCCATGAAATTAAAAGGCGCTTGCTCCTTGAAAGAAAAGTTATGACCAATCTAGGCAGCATATTAAAAAGCAGAGACATTACTTTGTCAACAAACGTCTGTCTAGACAAAGCTGGTTTTTCCAGTAGTCATGTATGGATGTGAGAATTGTAGACTACAAAGAAACCTGAGTGCTGAAAAATTGATGCTTTTGAACTGTGGTGTTAGAGAAGACGCTTGAGAGTCCCTTGGACTGCAAGGAGATCCAACCAGTCCATCCTAAACAAAATCAGTTCTTAATATTCATTGGAAGAACTGATGCTGAAGCTGAAACTCTGATACTTTGGCCACCTGATGCAAAGAACTGACTCACTGGAAAAGTGAGAAGGCAATGGCAACCACCCCTGTACTCTTGCCTGGCAAATCCCATGGATGGAGGAGCCTGGTAGGCTGCAGTCCATGAGGTCTCTAAGAGTCGGACACGACTGAAGCAACTTAGCAGCAGCAGCAGAAGAGGATTTTAAGCTCCCAGACTGAATCTGGCGTATCTGTGGTTTTCTGTGTGTTTGCTAAATACTCAGCCATTATTTTTCTAGAAGCAAAAGTGTCAAGTTTCTCTGTTAATCACTCTGCAAATGCATGTCTATTCCCATGCAGTGCTGTATTAAATGAAAATGAGCCTAATTATTCACCTGTTAGTGGGTGGGGACTGACGAAAAGAGAAGATGAAGGGAATAACATTTTCCTCTCACCAGTTCAGTGCAGAATTTCTCTGTTACAGTCCTGTGAGTAGCAGTTAGGCTTGTGTAATGGTATATCATGTTGGCCAAGAAATTTGTTTGGATTTTTCTATAAGGGCATATGGAAAAACTTCAACAACTTTTTGGCCAAGCCAATAATTTTTGGTAATGACCAGAGTTTCTTTTCACCGAAAACTCCTTGCTCCCATACCTACAGCCCTATTCCCTACACATGGCCCATCTGGCTGCGCCTTGCATCAGAGGAATCCCTCCATCTGGGGAGGCCTGTTTCAGCAGAAAAGCAAAGAAAGAGACACCACATGGCCTTTGCTCTGCTGAGATGGTATTTAAGCTGTCAGGAAATTAGACACATTTAGAAAAAAATGTTATATCTTCTTGTACACATGAACCTAGGGACCCTGTGACCTGTGAAATTTGTACCTGTTATTACCAGTAACGATGGAATTCTTGGCTTGTTTTCCCAATATAGGAATAGCTATTATTTCAGATATTGGAACTTCATATGCTGTGGCAGGACTCAGGCAGACTCTAGTGGGCTTACTCTAGTCCCCTGAGACACAGTGACCAATTCCCCAAACCCTGACCCTCTTCCAAGATTTTCTGTACGTGAAAACCACAATGTGAGGCAACAGTGTGGAAGATCAGCTCCCTAAGTCTGTCTCATTCACCCCCTCCACCCTGTCACCAAGACATCAGCATCTTTTCGCCAAGTTTGTGAGACATTGCGCCGTTTATCAAAAACACAGAGCTTTCTGTAGAGCCACCAAGGCCCTGCACCGTAAGTGCTGCCCACTTAAAAGATGAAGGACTTGGAATTTTACTTGGACCACTGAATCTAAAAGCATGACTTCATGCAAGCTGCTTCTCGGGCTCTTGTTTTCTCTTTCTATTATTTGGCTGAGTCATAGGAGTCTACAAAATGAAATGAAGTGATTTGATAGTTTTCCTCAAACTTGCAAGCCCACTGAACTATCTGAATTAAAAATTGTAATGTAGGGAAATAACAATAATAATAAAAATTAAAAAAAAAATAAAAAGTTAAAAAAAAAATTCAAGAACTTTTTTCTTTAAATCTCAAAATGCCAATGTATGGTCTCATGTTTCCCAATTTGAACTCTACCTTATTTCAGTACTGCAGTCTTCTTTGGTCAAATTGAGTATTTGCATTTTGTGAGACCTTCTCTCAGTAGAAAAACAAGGCCACAACTAAAAACAAAGAAAATTATAAAATGAAAAAGCTCACTGGTAAAGGCAAACATTCACTAAAGGCAGGAAGTCATCCACATATAAACATGACATCAAAAATAGCAATCAGGAGAGGAGGAGAGAGCAAACGCAGGGTTTGGAAAGGCATTTGAGATGAAGAGATCTGCCTCTTCTGTTTTTAAATTTCACATATCAAGGAATTAAGACAAAGACAATAAAGCTGCTGAAGAAGGAAACAAAAAGTTGGCTTTAGAGAAGACTGCTCTTTACTGTGGAAAGGGTCATATCATCCTAGTGTTTAACTAGCCCTCAATTCCTGATTTGAAATGCATAATGACTCCTGTGCCGAAATTTCTTCTGACAAAATGCTGTCTTCTGTATCATGCATATGAGCAGTAGCTAGAGTCTGGGGTCCGAAAAAGATTCAGGTGAGATTAGCCATTTAAAAGTGGAATCATATCTCACACTTCTGGGATACTGGAATGTTCTATTTCTTGAGCTGGAAGGCAGACACATGACTGTATCCTCTGTGTTATATACACCAAGGTTTTAATTTATGATGTGTGCACTTTTTTATTACTTCAGTTAAAGTTAAAAAAAATCCAAAAAACAAAAAAAATGTGTAGTTAGGAAAATCAAAAGACTTTCCACAAAAAGAAGCACTAATCCCATGTTACATGCAGAGGACATCATGAGAAAGGCTGGGCTGGAGGAAGCACAAGCTGGAACCAAGATTGCCGGGAGAAATCTCAATAACCTCAGATATGCAGATGACACCACCCTTATGGCAGAAAGTGAAGAAGAAATAAAGAGCCTCTTGATGAAAGTGAAAGAAGAGAGTGAAAAAGTTGGCTTAAAGCTCAATATTCAGAAAACAAAGATCATGGCATCCAGTCCCATCACTTCATGGGAAATAGATGGGGAAACAGTGGAAACAGTGGCTGACTATTTTTCTGGGCTCCAAAATCACTGCAGATGGTGATTGCAGCCATGAAATTAAAAGACGCTTACTCCTTGGAAGGAAAGTTGTGACCATATTAAAAAGCAGAGACATTACTTTGATGACAAAGATCTGTCTAGTCAAGGCTATGGTTTTCCCAGTGGTCATGTATGTATGTGAGAGTTGGACTGTGAAGAAAGCTGAGTGCTGAAGAATTGATGCTTTTGAACTGTGGTGTTGGAGAAGACCCTTGAGAGTCTCTTGGACAGCAAGGAGATTCAACCAGTCCATCCTAAATGAGATCAGTCCTGGGTGTTCATTGGAAGGACTGATGTTGAAGCTGAAACTCCAATACTTTGGCCACCTGATGCAAAGAGCTTACTCATCTGAAAAGACCCTGATGCTGGGAAAGATTGACGGCAGAAGGAGAAGGGGACAGCAGAGGATGAGATGGTTGGATGGCATCACCAACTCAATGGACATGGGTTTGGGTGGCTCCAGGAGTTGGTGATGGACAGGGAGGCCTGGCGTGCTGTGGTTCATATGGTCGCAAAGAATCAGACACGACTGAGAGACTGAACTGAACCGAACCCCATGTTCATCTTTGGACTTTGAAAACGAACTTGTTTAGTCACTCAGACATGTCCAGCTTTTTGTGACCTCATGGACTGTAACCCACCAAGCTCCTCTGTCCATGGAATTCTCCAGGAAAGAATCCTGGAGTGAGTAGTCTTTCCCTTCTCCAGGGGATCTTCCCAACCCAGGGATTAAACTCAGGTCTCCTGTGCTGCAGGCGGATTCTTTACCAACTGAGCCACAGGGGAAGCCCTGAAAACTGACTAGGGTGTGGTGGATTGCTTAGTAGCTTAGTCGTGTCCAACCCTATAAAGCCCGCCAGGCTCCTCTGTCCATGGGATTCTCCAGGCAAGAATAATGGAGTGGGTTGTCATTTCCTTCTCCATTAGGAAGAAGGGTGTAGCGAAATGAAATTAGAGAGGAGATCCTGCTACTTAAAACATCACAGTCTTAAAAGCCCTTCTGTATCCGTAGTATTAGTTCTGTGAGACATTTATTGCTTCCATTATAAAGAAATAGGTAAATGACTTGTAAAGGGTGGTTAACTGAATGAGCTCCAGAACCCTTTATTGCTGGCACTTTCTTTCTGTCTCTGAGTATCGTCCTCATTCTGCAGTTTCACAGTCAACTCTATTACACGGACCCATATTAGAACTGATCCTGTCCTTAGGCCAAAAGGCAAAAGCTCTATGACTGTCCCGACAGATGCCAAAAAGGGCACTTGATAAATTCCATTCTATAAACATCTATTCTATACTTAAAAAAATTGATTGCTAACCTTCTTTAACCTGATAAATAATACTAATCTCAAACTAGCATTTGACATTTTAATAGAAGAGTCACCATTAAAAGTGAAAACAACCTGCCAGTATCCATTGTCACCATTATTCACCATAGTCCCCTGGAGCAAGCTCCTGCAGTAAAACAAGAGTTATCAAATGGGGACAGAGCTGAACATTCCTAACTACCTGGGAAATCCAAGAAGTTCTGAAATAATACTTTTAGAAGCAATAACTAATAAGGTAGCTTAATAAAGTGCAATATATGTGTGTAAATATATATATATATGCCATCCAAGTCCTATGCAAGTTATAAAACTTCATTGAAAAATGAAAAAGATAACTTGAATAAGGGCAGAAATATACCAAGTTCCTGGGAAATAACTTGCTGTAGAAGCGTTCTCTGCGGCGCTATTTATCATAATAATAAAAATGGAAAGCAGCTAAATATTTGACAATAGGGAATAGCCAAAATAAAGTATGGCACAGTCATATAACAGTATGAACAGCCATAAAAATGCATAAAAGAAAAATATCACATGGCCTGGAAAAATGTCCAAGGTGGACAGTAAATTTCTAAAGTCACAAAACAGCTTTGTGTGTGTGTGTGAAAAAAAGGGTTTGTTTTATATATACACATATACAAACATGTACTTGAAATAAAACCAGGAGGCTATATGTCAAAATGTGTTTTTCATTAGAGGTGATTTCAATTTTCTACTTTTGCTTTTCTGCATTTTTTTTTGGTGTGTGTAAATGTATTTCCCTAATTTTATATAACATGTATTGTATTTGCAATAGAAATTAAAACATAATTACCTTAGGAAAAATATAAATTGCTCTATTGTGGCTAGGATAGATTTCATGCGGTTGTCCTTCTAAAAAGAAATAAGTAAAATGAGTAATGAAAACACAGTAACAGAAATTGGACTCTGTTTGTTGAAGTTTTATTGTATTTATATGATCCTAGACAGGGTTTCACTGGTGGCTAAGATGATAAAGAACCAGTCTACAATGCAGGAGAGTGGGGATCAGTCTCTGGGATGGGAAGATCCCCTGGAGAAGGGAATGGCAACCCACTCCAGTACTCATGCCTCGAGAATCCCATAGATGGAGGAGCCTGGCGGGCTACAGTCCATGGGGTCGCAAAGAGTTGGACACGACTGAGCGACTTCACTTCTTTAGACAGGGTTTCACTGGTGGCTAAGATGATAAAGAACCAGCCTACAATGCAGAAAACTGGGGATCAGTCTCTGGGATGGGAAGATCCCCTGGAGAAGGAAATGGCAACCCACTCCACTATTCTTACCTGGAGAATTCCATGGAAACCGGAGCCTGGAAGGCTACAGTCCATGGGATCAAAAAGAGGGAGATACAACCGAGCAACTAACACTTTCACTTTCAAACCTCTTTACCCTTGATTTTTCATGGCTCACAGCCTTGTTGTGGCGAAGGGGCCGGCATAACTCAATGACACTATGAGTCATGCCATGCAGGACCACCCAGGACAGACAGGTCATGGTGGAGAGTTCTGACAAACCGTAGTCCAAGTGAGGAGGGAATGGCAAACCACTCCAGTATTCTTTCCTCAAGAACTCCATGAACAGCATGAAAAGGCAAGAAGATATGACCCTGGAAGGTGAGCACCCTGCCCGCCCCCAGGCTGGTAGGTGTCCAATATGCCACTGGGGAAGAGCAGAGGGAAGTTACTAACAGCTCCGAAAGAATGAAGTGGCTGGGCCAGAGTGGAAATGACACTTAGCTGTGGACGTGTCTGGTGGTGAAAGTAAAGTCCAATGCTATAAAGAACAATATTGCATAGGAACCTGGACTATTAGGTCCATGAAGCAGGATGAACTGGACGTGGTCAAACAGGACATGGCAAGAGGGAACACTGACATTTTAGAAATCAATAAACTAAAAATGTACTGGAATGGGTGAATTTAATTCAGATGACCATTTTATTTACTACTATGGGAAAGACTCCCTTAGAAGAAATGAAGTAGCTCTCACAGTCAACAAGAGAGTCCAAAATACAGCACTTGGGTACAATGTCAAAAATGACAGAATGATACTGGTTCTTTTGACAGGCAAACCATGCAACATCACAGCAATCCAAGCCTATGCCCCAGCCACTGAGGACAGTGAAGATGAAGTTGACCAGTTGTTTGAAGACCTGCAAGACCTTCTAGAACTACACACACACACACACAAATGTCTTTTTCATCTTCGGGGATGGAATGTCAAAGTAGGAAATCAAGAGATACCTGGAGTAACAGGCAAGTTTGGCCTTGGAGTACAAAATGAAGCAGTTCAAAGGCTCACAGAGTTTTGTCAAGAGAATACACTGGTCATAACAAATACCCTCTTCCAACAAAACGAGATGACAAGATGACTCTTCACATAGGCATCACCACATGGTCAATACCACAATCATATTGATTATATACTTTGCAGCCCAAGATGGAGAAGCTCTATATAGTCAGCAAAAACAAGACCTGGAGTTGACCGTGGCTCAGATCATCAGCTCCTTTTTGCAAAATTCAGGCTTACTAAAGAAAGTAGGGAAGACCACCAAGCCATTCAGATATGATCTAAAGAAAATCCCTTATGATTATACAGTGGGGGTGATGAATAGATTCGGGGATTAAATCTGGTAGACAGAGTGCCAGAAGAACTGTGGACAGAGGCTTATAACATTGTACAGGAGGCAGTGACCAAAACTACTCTAAAGAAAATGAAATGCAGGAAGGCAAAGTGGTTGTCTGAAAAGACTTACCAATAGTTGAGGAAAGAAGAGGAGTGAAGAACAGAGAGAAAGGGAAAGATGACCCAATGAATGCAGAGTTTCAGAGAACAGCAAGGGGAGATAAGAGATCTTAAATGAACAAGGCAAAGAAGTAGAAGAAAACAATGGAAAGACTAGAGTTCTCTTGAAGAAAATCAGAGCTATCAGGGAACATTTCATGTAAGGATGGGCATGATAAAGGACAGAAGCTGTAAGGATCTAACAGAGGCAGAAGAGATCAAGAAGAGGTGGCAAGAATACACAGAAGAACTGTACAAAAAAGGTCTTAATGACCCAGAAAACTAAGATGGCGTGGTCACTCACCTAGAGCCAGACATCCTGGAGGGTGGAGTCAAGCTGGCACTAGGGAGCATTACAGCAAACAGAGCTGGTAGAAACGATGGGATTCCAGCTGAGTCACTTCACACCCTAAGACCATGCAGTGAGAGTGCTGCACTTAGTGTGCCAGCAAATTTGGAAAACTCAGCAGTGGCCACAGGACTGGAAAAGGTCAGTTTTCATTCCAATCCCAAAGAAGGACAATGCCAAAGAGCGCTCGAACCACCACACAACTGTGCTCACTTCACACGCTAGGAAATACACGGTGGTGGGTTACTCACTAAGTCGTGTCCGACTCGGACTTTTGCAACCCCGTTGACTGTAGCCTGCCAGGCTCCTCTGTGTATGGGATTCTCTAGGCAAGACTATTGGAATGGGTTGTTATTTCCTTTTCCAGGGGATCTTCCCGACCCAGTAATTGAACCCAGGTGTCCAGCACTGTGGGCAGATTCTTTACCAACTGAGCTATGGGGGAAGTCCCATGCTAGTAAGGTTATAGTAAACTCCTTCAGATAGGCTTCAACAGAACGTGAGCCAAGTATTCGAGACGCTCAAGTTAGATTTAGAAATGGCAGAGGAACCAGAGATCAAATTGCCAATATTCTTTGGATCATAGAGAAAGCAAGTGAATTTCAGAAAAAAACATCTAGTTCTGCTTTATTGACTATGCTAAAGCCTTTGTGTGCATCACAACAAATTGTGGAAAGTTTTTAAAGAGATGGGACTACCAGACCACCTTATCTGTCTCCTGAGAAACCTGTATGCAGGCCAAGAAACAATGGTTAGAACCTTATATGGAATAACTGATTAGTTCAAAACTGGGAAAGGAGTACGATAAGGCTGTATATTGTCAACTTATTTATTTAACTTATATGCAGAGTACATCAAGCTAAATGTTGGGCTGAATGACTCACAAGTTGGAATCAAAATTTCTGGGGGAAATAACAACAACCTCAGATATGCAGACGATACCACTCTAATGCCAGAAAGTGAAGAGGAACTAAAGAAGCTCTTGATGAGGGTAAAAATAACAGTGAAAAACCTGGGTTAAAACTCAACATGAATAAAACTAAGAGCAGGGCATCCAGTTCCATCACTTCATGGCAAATAGAAGGGGGAAGTTGGAAACAGTGACAGATTTTATTTTCTTGGACTCCAAAATCAATGTTGAGGGTGGCTGCAGCCATGAAAACAAAAGATACACACTCCTTGGAAGGGAAAGTTGTGTCAAACCTAGACAGTGTGTTAAAAAGCAGAGACATCACTTTGACAACAAAGGTCCATATAGTCAAAGCTACGGTTTTTCAGTAGTCACATACAGATATGAGAGTTGGACCATTAAGAAGGCTGAAGAACTGAGAGCTGAAGAACTGATGCTTTCAAATTGTGGTGTTGGAGAAGACTCTTGAGAGTCCCTTAGACTGCAAGGAGATCCAACCAGTCCATCTTAAAGGAGATCAGTCCTGAATATTCATTGGAAGGACATTGCTGAAGCTGAAGCTCCAATACTTTGCCACCTGATGTGAAGAGCCAACAGATTGGAAAAGACCCTGATGCTGGGAAAGATTGAGGTGAGGAGGAGAAGAGGATGACAGAGGATGAGATGGCTGGATGGCATCACTGACTCAGTGGGTGTGAATTTGAGCAAAGTGCAGGAGATAAGGAAGAACAGGGAAGTCTGACATGTTATAGTCCATGGGTCTCAAAGGGTTGGACACAGCTCAGCACCTGAATACCATCACCACCACCAAGACATTTGTAGTCAAAAGTCACCATTATGGTAAAGCTTTTACCCCAGACTTCAAAGCACAGTAGGAAAGTGTCTAGTTTTACCCACACATTTGTATAGTATTTTAATCTTTCAAAGGTACTTTCATATTTGCTGAATTATTCTATTGTCACTCCAACCCTTTGAAATAAGATTATCATCATTTACAGATTAAGACTGTGGAATTCAGAAAGTTCTGAATAGTTAAACACATGCGTAATTGATGTTATTACTGTCTGCACCAGTGTGCCAATGGAACTAAAATCCAGAATGCAAAGCATCAACCCGAGACAACTTTCAAACAGGATTTCACTTCAACTCAAATACCTATTAAGTTTCTCCAAAGTACCAGGTCTTTTGTTTTGGAAAGTGTGTACTGAAGTGATTAAAACATCATGCAAATTTAAAACAAATTCTTAAAGTATTTTCAGATTCTTAAAAGACAAGAGCTGGGGTTGAACTGGGTTCTTATTTCAAAAGCACACTGAAGTTGGAGTGCTATTGTCAAACCATCCAAATACAGATTCCATTTCTTAAAATGAGCCACCGAAGTGTCCAGTCCCTGAAACAGAGCACCAGATGCAGTCTAAAAGTAATAAGTCCAAGTCCTAGAAAATTCATGGGAAAGGATTTTCTCTCTGTTAGTCAACCCAGAATCCTGATTTAGAGAGTTCACCTTCCTTTTTAAAAACACATCTTGTAAGTTGTACATTTGATGCATACATATGTATTGACAAAGTTAAAACCCAATATGTGTTCAAGGAACATACCCCAGCATAAGACATGACTCATTTTTTTCTTTGTATGTAACATTTACTTTGGATCACAGTAAGGAAGTGAGCAAACTATGACTTACAAAACCTATCTCATGATACACTGAACAGCCTTGCAGAAGTGTTACATGCATTATGCCTCGCAATAAACACTGACATTTATAATCTAAAATTCTCATTGTGCTAACGGCAGGCTCATTCTTCCACTTAGGTAATGAAATTTTAATACAGTGTGTGTATGAAAAGGGAAGGGGAGTATAAAATATATTAAGTAATTCACTTGGCTATTACACTACCAGAAAGGGGACATCATTTTTATTCTCGCATTTCTTAAACAATAGATTTTACAGAGCTGTCATTAACTGATGGGAGGGTTTTAGGACTATCTGACACATCAGACTTGCTGGGAAAAGACAGCATTCTGTGAGCAATTCCAATTTTCCACTTCCTCGATATTCAAAATACTCCAGCGGAAATCCAATGTAAACAAACACCTGCTTCCCCCTGTCTAGACAAGAGCATGTCTTCCACTTGTGGCTCTGCTAACGGCTCAACAAGCCCCCCTGCCACTTAACCTGGTGAGAAAATGGAAAGCCTCCACCCCGGAAACAGCTCCCTTCATTTTGTCCTTTCTTCTATACATCCAACCAAGCAATCGATAGCACATTATTTAAGACAGTTTTTCCAAATGACACAGAACTATGAGCCGTGAACGCATATGAAGGACATTAAAGAAGAGGGAGTCTTTGAGGTAAAACTGAGCAGCTTGACAGAGAGTGAGTTTTCTGTCAAGAGCACATGTCACCTTGGTCCCACAGAGCACACACATATGCAGGAGGGCGATGCTGCGCGGCGCCAGTCTGTGCACGCACTGTTCGTTTAAGCGGCTGATTGCTGGCGTCTTTCTCTTCAGATGTTCAGATTGCACCTGAGCTTACTGTTTTACATTGAAATACACATTTTACGTGCAATGGAGCCTCACTGCAATATTCCCTCTGGGCACAGGGCTTGGGTTTTCCTTACATCTGAATTTCTTCTAAAAATTTCTTTCAAGGACATGTTTTAAGACAGACTCTGCCTACCCATGAATTTTAGACCATAAACTTAAAAAAATGAAGCTCCAAATTATGATAAGCTAATTGATGTTCACCAAACACTTCCTCTCTCTTCCTTCATGTCTGAGCATACTTTCCGCCCCTTTCAGGTTTCTCATAGCTTTGCTTCCAAGGAGCAAGCATGTTTTAATTTCATGGCTGCAATCACTGTCCCCAGTGGTTTTGGAGCCCAAGAAAATGAAATGTCATTCCTTCCACTTTTTCCCCTGCTATTTGCCATGAGGTGATGGAACTGGATGCCATGGTCTTAGCTTTTTACATGTTAAGCTTCAAGCCAGCTTTTGCACTTTTCTCTTTTACCCCCATTAAGTGGCTCTTTGGCTCCTCTTCAGTTTCTGTCATTGGAGTGGTATCTGCATATCTGAGGTTGTTGATATATATATTATAGATAGATAGACAGATAGGTACATATATATCATGATAAAAACAAAGGCTTGAGATATGATCACATAGTGGGACTTGCCTAACCAAGCTTTCGACATTGCCATGTGCTATGGTCCGAATGCTTGTATCCCTCTAAAATCTGTATGTTAAAATCCTAACCCCCAAAGGTGATGGCATTAGCTGGTGGGGCTTTCCAGAAGTACCTAAGTTAGGGTGTTCCACACTCTCATGGATAAGATTAATGCCTTATAAAAGTGGCCTCAGAGAAACTCCCAGAGTATAACAGGATGCAGTGCGAAGCCTGCCACCTTGAAGAGAGCCCTTATTTGGCCAAGCTGGCACCCTGATGTCAACCACCCAGTCCCCAGAACTGCAAGCAGCACATTTTTACTGTTTATAAGCCACGCAGTCAGTGTTTTTTTAAACATCATGAACAGACTAAAGCACCATGGAAAGAACATTCTTGGATAGTCCACTGATACAGAGCTGGTAAGAGACACACCAGCCTTACTTGGACTCAGCCTGTGACTTGGAGTCAAGCCCAGCTGAGCTTAGTCTAGATCAACTGACCTACAGTGAACATACGTGAAAGTGAAAGCTAAAAGTAAATGTGCAAGTGAAAGTAAATGCTTTCTTTTAAGCCAATGCATTCGGGGTGGCTTGTCACCCAAAGTTATTGTGGCCATAGTTAACTGATAAACAACTGGAAACAAACATTGTTAATTATAGCAAGGCTCCATTGCCCATGGTTTTTCTGGCAATAATACTGCGGTGGTCTGTCATTTCCTTCTCCAGGGGAATCTTCCTGACCCAGGGAACGAAGCTGAGTCTCCTGCACTGCAGGCAGATTCTTTACCAACTGAGCCGCCAGGGAAGCCCCGACTGTAACATATGCACAGGCTCTTTTTTTGCAGCATTGGGTCTTGGCTGCTAAATGAGGATCTTTCGCTCCAATGCACAGGTCCTCTAGTTCTGGCGCGTGGCTTCAGTAGTTGCTCCATGGCATGTGGGGTCTTAGTTCGCCAACTAGGGATTGACTCCACATCCCCGCATTGCAAGATGGATTCTAAACCACTGGGACACCAGGGAAGTCCAAATAGGTTCATATACTGAGTGTAAAGCAGTTGCAATGGAGCAAAACTTATAAATAACCATGCTACCTGCATAAATGTGATATATGTTAGTCAATCAATTATCAAGATAATGCTGTGTTACATAAAGGAAAATTGACCAGACTTTTTGAGTTTGTTAGATATGTCTGACTAGAAGTCCTTTTTCTAAATATGTGAATTAAATACTCCCCCAGACCAATTCAAAAATGGGAAAACAAAAACTTTAATGAAAAATAATGAAGGTTCTAAAAAAATGGTACTTATGAACCCATTTGCAGGGCAGGAATAGAGATGCAGATATAGGGAACAGACCTGTGGACACAGTGGGGGAAGGAAAGGGTGGGAGGGATTGAGAGAGGAGCACTGACATATTCACACCACCACTGTGAACAGCTGGCTGGCAGGGAGCTCAGCCTGTGCTCTGTGATGACCTAGAGGGCTGGGAGGGAAAGCGGCTACGTTGCTTCAGCCGTCCGATTCTTTGTCACCCCATGGACTATAGCCCCCCAGGCTCCTCTGTCCATGGGCTTCTCCGGGCAAGGATGCTGAGTGGGTTGCCAAGCCCTCTCCAGCTGATCTTCCTGACCTTGAGATCATACCCCATGTCTGTTATGTCTCCTGTGTTGGCAGGTGGGTTCTTTACCACTAGCACCACCTGGAAAGTCCATTTTATATATATATATATATATGGCTGATTCACACTGTTGTACAGCAGAAATCAAGACAACACTGTAAAACAATCATCTACTACTTTTTTAAAAAATTTGAAAACATTTTAAAAATGCAAGAAGTCTAATTTTGAATGACCATTCTCATATGTTCTTATCCTGCTGCCTAGGTAGCTAGTGAGGAGGATATTTTCTACATTGAGTTAATAGAAAGACAACAATAATGAATAAATACAAACTAAGGTGCAGGTCAGGAAGCAACAGTTAGAACTGGACATGGAACAACAGACTGGTTACAAACAGGAAAAGG
>SJYF01000263.1:321681-332672 GCA_006410515.1 Procapra przewalskii | reverse complement strand
GACTAGATGGACCTTAGTCGGCAAAGTAATGTCTCTGCTTTTGAATATGCTATCTAGGTTGGTCATAACTTTTCTTCCAAGGAGTGAGCGTCTTTTAATTTCATGGCTGCAGTTACCATCTGCAGTGATTTTGGACCGCCCCCCCCAAATAAAGTCTGATACTGTTTCCACTGTTTCCCCATACCACCTCCTGATTTCAGACTCAGAGCCACCAAGAGAGTGAAAAGAATAAATTTCTCTTAAGTCAGCAGCCTTATGAAACTAATGCCATCATGTGCTTCTAAATCAAGTTTCTTTTACACAGAAAATGTAAGAATTTGGCCTTTTTAAGTTCCCTTCTTCAACATGAGCCTTAAGTAATTTTTAAATTGATGACATCTGTTACTCAATTTGTATTAATGCCCTTAATGCTGTGATAAATAATGAATTTTACATTATCATTTCTGAAACAGTGCAGTTTCATCTTGAGCAAGTGGATTAATCTTCTAGTTAACAGTTTTTCAAATCTGAAAAGTAGAAGATCTTTCTTTCTCATATAATCTTCTGACTTTGTACATTTCATAATTTTGTTTATCCTCCACACCCACAGCCTGGGCTGGGAACGGTGGAAAGAGTTCATACAGCTATATGACCTACCTGTAAGTAAGCGGGCAGAGGGGGGTTAGAAGCACCTGGAGATAGCTATGCACAAATGTGATTGAAAGCCACAGGAGTATTCCACTTCAAGTGTCCCTTTTCAGCTCTCCTTTAGCTAAACCCCAGAAGTGCCCACAGCCACTTCAGCACCACTCGATGCGAGATGGAAGGTGCCAGGAAGGGAAGGTGGGAAATTGCCTCAGTTTTAACTAATGAAGGTGAGTATGCCTTGGTTTAGCCTTTTGAAGAATAACAACCAAAGATTGTGTGAACACACTGATGGGGTCCTTTCCTGGGGGAACCCACGCAAGTGAGGAGTCCTGAAGCTTCACTCACTTCCTAGTAAATCCATCTCCATGTGTGAAATGTATTTTCAATGCAGAAAATATCTTCTTTCTGATTTTAGAAAATTTACTCTTATTACTATTTAAGATGGAGCCTACAAGGACCTACTGCATAGCACTGGGAACTCTGCTCAACGTTAAGTGGCAGCCTGGATGGCAGCGGGGGTGGGTAGTTTGGGGGGGAATGGATACATGGATACTTATAGTTGAGTCACTTTGCCAGCTGGCAGAAACTATCACAGCTTTGTTAATCAGCCATACTCCAATACAAAATAAACGGTTTGAAAGAAACCCACTCTTAGGTCTTACTGTGACAGACAGGTTTGGGTGGACATGTTTCCCCTACTCATAAAATGCCCTTTCTGTTTAGTCTGCTTAGAGAGCTCTAACTCATGCTTCAAACCTAATTATTATAGCTTCTATAGAAAGCTATCCCCGAATCTCCTGGCCAGGCTCACATTCCCAGAGCTATTATCACACATTTGGCATGGTATTTAATTACCATAAAATTCTTAACCTGCTTCTCTTACAAAATTATAGTCTCCCTGTGGACAGGGCCATTGTATTCATCTTTTATCCCTGTGTAGATACATGGGAAACCCTTGAGGAGATATCTGCTTGTGGAAAGGAGAGAGCTTATAGTGTACAGAAGATAGGGCACATGAAGAATAATTAGTTCAACACCAAGCAAACATTTGCTAAGGGTCTACTACGCGCCAGACACTCTTCTGGGTGTGGGGGAATATTGAAAAGAAACAGTCAGTACTAGGGTACAAGAGCCGCAGTCACATAAAGAGCAGATTGGGGAGGGGATCAGGAGTGCGGAGGAAGCTTGCAGTTGTAGGTGGTTTTACCAGGATGGGCTTAATCTAAGACAGACTATTGAAAGAAACATGTGGTGGAGGAGAGCTGGAAGGAAGAGGAAACAGCTAAATCAGATGCTTAAGATGAGAGCACGTGTAAGACTTCCAGGAGCAAGAGGAGGCCTGGCCTCGCTGGGTCCAGTTAAGTAAGCGTGACACAGTGGACAGAAGGTCAGAGAAGAAGCCGGGCATGCAGCGCTCAGCCATTCTAAAGACTTGGCTTAATTCCTGAGAGAACTGGGGGACTTTGAAGGACTTTATTAGGATCGCCTTGGCTTAAAAACACATTGAAAGGACTCAAACGAGGCAGCAGGAGAAGCTGAACTGATTGGACAGGTAGCAATAAACGTAAAGTAGTCGGATTCTGGGTAGATCAGTATATTTGAAAGTAGAGTCTACAAGATTTTATGAAGAAAACTTGGGAGGCTAAAAAAAAAAAATAGAAGAGTCAAGATGGTTGTTTCAGTCTGAATAAGTAAAGAGATGAGATTCATCTTTAACCAACACAGGGAAAGACTATAAAAGAGCAAGGGCTTTGTTTTGTAGAAATCTATATTTTGATGGAAATTTAGGTGTAAGTTTGCTAAGTTTGCGATACAGAATAGAAGTACTGTAGTAGAAATGTTGAATTGGAATACAAGTTAAAACTGGAATACAAGTAGTAGAGAATGGACTGGAGATACTGGATGGTTTTCAGGGAGTGTGATGAATGAAGCAGAGACTACAGGGAACTTGTAAGTATTAGTGATGCAGAGCCCAAGGCAGGATCCTGGAAGTGGCTCAGAGAGTGGAGAGGAGAAGAGTGTAAGGAAAGGAGAACTCCAGGGTTGGGGAAGGATCGTCTCTGGGTATATTAAAATCAACTGAACTAAAATGCACAACGGGAGTGAGGCAGGTAGTGACGCAAGCCAGGAACTAGGGAGTGAGGGACCAGGAGGGGTGGGCCAGAAAAGAGCAGTGGAGAGCGGGGATGACTCACAGCCCAGAGACACGCTGTTCAAGCTGGGAGTGGTTAAGGATGATGGAGAAATAATGACTAAAGAAAAGGGGCAGTGAGCGACAGGGAGGAAACCTAGTACCTCCAGGCGCAGGGAGAGAAAGCCCTGGTGTAGAGGAGCAGCCACCGCCCGAAGAACCTACAGCAGAAGAAACGTCCGGGGGAGCCGGGCGCGGTGAGCGTGGGCAGGTGAAAGCAGCATGTAGGCAGGACAGATCCGGAGATGAACGCACGCTGGACCACAAGCTTCAGAAAGCATGAATGGATGAGCTTCACAGGTTAGAGACAGAAGATGGGGGAAGAATAAAATGATTTCCAGAACCACATGTTGATTAATGTTGGCTATGAGGGACTGCGTGTCTAAGGCTTTTTTGGTGACCCACAGATAGGAATAAGCATGGTGACAAAGTACAGCCTTGATGTACTCCTTTTCCAATTTGGGACCAGTCTGTTGTTCCATGTCCAGTTCTAACTGTTGCTTCTTGACCTGCATACAGATTTCTCAGGAGGCAGGTAAGGTGATCTGATATACTCAACTCTTATTTTCCACAGTTTGTTGTGACTCACACAGTCAAAGGCTTTGGCATAGTCAATAAAGCATAAATGGATGTTTTTCTGGAACTCTCTTGCTTTTTCTATGATCCAACGTATGCTGGCAATTTGACCTCTGATTCCTCTGCCTTTTCTAAATCCAGTTTGAACATCTAGAAGTTCTCAGTCCGTGTACGGCTGAACCTATCCTAGGAGAGTTTTGACCATGGCTTTGCGAGCGTGTGGGATGAGTGCAATGTGTGGTACTTTAAACATTCTTTGGTGTTGCTTTTATTTGGGATTAGAATGAAAACTGAACTTTTCCAGTCCTGTGGCCACTGCTGAGTTTTCCAAATTGGCTGGCATATTGAGTGCAGCACTTCACAGCATTATCTTTGAGGATTTGAAAAAGCTCAGCTGGAATTCCATCACCTCCACTAGCTTTGTTTGTAGTGATGCTTCCTAAAGCCCACTTGACTTCGCCTTCCAGGATGTCTGGCTCTAGGTGAGTGATCACACCATCATGATTATCTGGGTCGTGAAGATCTTTTTTGTACAGCTCTTCCATGTATTCTTGCCACCTCTTCTTAATATCTTCTGCTTCTGTTAGGTCCATACCATTTCTGTCCTTTATCGAGCCCATCTTTGCATGAAATATTCCCTTGGCATCTCTGATTTTCTTGAAAAGATCTCTAGTTTTTCCCATTCTACTGTTTTCCTCCACTTCTTTGCACTGGTCATCAAGGAAGGCTTATCTCTCCCTGGTTTTCTTTGGAACTCTGCATTCAAATGGGTATATCTTTCCTTTTCTCCTTTGCCTTTAGCTTCTCTTTTCTCAGCTATTTGTAAGGCCTCCTCAGACAATCATTTGGCCTTTTAGCATTTCTTTTTCTTGGGGATGGTCTTGCTCCCTGTCTCCTGTACAATGTCATGAACCTCTGTCCATAGTTCTTCAGGCACTCTGTCTTTCAGATCTAATCCCTTGAATTTATTTGTCACTTCCACTGTATAATCATAAGAGACTTTATTTAGGTCATACCTGAATGGTCTAGTGGTTTTCCCTACTTTCTTCAATTTGAGTCTGAATTTGGCAATAAGGAGTTCATGATCTGAGCCACAGGTAGCTCCAGGTCTTGTTTTTACTGACTGTATAGAGCTTCTCCATCTTTGGCTGCAAAGAATATCAGTATGATTTTGGTGTTGACCATCTGATGATGTCAAGGTATAGAGTCGTCCCTTGTGTTGTTGAAAGAGGGTGTTTGCTATGACCAGTGGGTTCTCTTGGCAAAACTCTATTAGCCTTTGCCCTGCTTCCTTCTAAGGCCAAACATGCCTGTTACTCCATGTATCTCTTGACTTCCTACTTTTGCATTCCAGTCTACTGTGATGAAAAGGACATCTTTTTCTGTGTGTTAGTTCTAGAAGGCCTTGTCGGTCTTCATAGAACCATTTAGCTTCTTAAGCAATAGTGGTCGGAGCATAGACTTGGATTACAGTGATATTGAATGGTTTGCCTTGAGAACAAACAGAGATCATTTGGAAGTTTTTGAGACTGCAACCAAGTACTGCTTTTCGAACTCTTTTGTTGACTATGAGGGCTACTCCATTTCCTCTGAGGGATTCTTGCCCACAGTGGTAGATATAATGGTCATCTGAGTTAAATTCATTCATTCCAGTCCATTTTAGTTTGCTAATTCCTAAAATGTTGATGTTCACTTTTGCCATCTCCTGTTTGACCACTTCCAATTTACCTTAATTCATGGACCTGACATTCCAGGTTCCTATGCAATATTGTTCTTTACAGCATTGGACTTTACTTCCATCACCGGTCACATCCACAGCTGAACGTTGTTTTTGCTTTTACTCTGTCTCTTAATTCTTTCTGGAGTTATTTCTTCACTCTTTTACAGTAGAGGTATTTCTCCATTCTTCACCCTGATTATTTAACTTATATGCAGAGTACATCATGCCAAACGCTGGGCTGGATGAAGTACAAGCTGGAATCAAGATTACCAGGAGAAATATCAATAACCTCAGATATTCAGATGACACGACCATTGTGGAAAAAAAGCAAAGAAAAACTAAAGAGCTTCTTAATGAAAGTAAAAGCAGAAAGTGAAAAAGTTGGCTTAAACTCAACATTCAAAAAACTAAGAGCTTGGCATCTGGTCTGGTCCCACCACTTCATGGCAAATAGATGGGGAAACAATGGAAAAATTGACAGACTTTATTTTCTTGGGCTCCAAAACCACTGCAGATGGTTACTGCAGCCAGGAAATTAAAAGATGCTTGCTTCTTGGAATAAAAACTATGATAAACCTATATAGCATATTAAAAAGCAGAGACATTACATCGCTGACATAGTTCTTTATAGTCAAATGTATGGTTTTTACAGTAGTCATATATGGATGTGAGAGCTGGACCATAAAGAAGGCTGAGCACCAAAGAACTGATGCTTTTAAATTGTGGTGTTGGCGAAGACTTGAGAGTCCCTTGGACTGTAAGGAGATCGAACTAGTCCATCCTAAAGGAAATCAGTCCTGAATATTCACTGGAAGGCCTGATGTTAAAGCTGAAACTCCAATACCTTGTCCACCTGATGTGAAGAAATGACCATTTCCATTTCACTGGAAATGACCATGATGCTGGGTAAGACTGAAGGTGGGAGAAGAAGGGGATGGCAGTATGAGATGGTTGGATGGCATCACAGACACAATGGACATGAGTTTGAGTAAGCTCCAGGAGTTGGTGATGGACAGGGAGGCCTGGCGTGCTGCAGTCCATGAGGTCACAAAGGGTCAGACACAACTGAGTGGCTGAACTGAACAAATAGGAATAAGGTGAAAAATAAGATAAATTCTAATCTATCCAAAGCAGATAGTAGCAGTAGATACTATGAAGGTAATATAAAGAGTGTCCAGAAATAGTAGATGAAAAACTTAAAATTGAAATTTGAAAATAAAGATAACAGATAGAATATTAAAAGGACAATAAGAGATATAAGAGATTAACATCTGTGCAGATTCAAAAGAGCATAAATCATCTTTCTTTCCTTTCAGGTGAATAGGCAATATGTTGTCTGAACTAATACTTGTTGCCTAACCTGCCTAGTAAGCATCAACTTGTGGGGTTTATCACTAGGTCTAGTATCAGGAATAACACTGGTATTTAGCCCAAAGTAGCCCCCTCATATCCGGCTGCTATGTGCTATGCTAATTCCAGCACAAAATTAATATTCTGACATTGACTGCGTTTTTCAGTCCTTTCAGTGAAGAGCTGGTAGGTATGAGACATATACACACACATAACACACAAGAAGAGTGTGTTATCTCAACGAGGGGAAAAGGTATGGAATCAATCCCAATGTACTTAGTATTAAACATGTACTACTTTGGCAACTGGTTGTTTGGCCTGAGGCATCCCAGTGCTGGCACCTATAGGCAGCTGGGCAGTACGGAGTCTTGGCTCTGGTGACCTGAGATGCTGGTCACCAGCTGGGCAATGTCCACAAGGCTGGGAGCTCCCCGGGATGCCTGCCACCAGTGTCCGCACACCTGGAGGGGCCGCACCACTACCCCCGCCTCTGGAGGTTCTCCAAGACCAGCAGATCTCTGTCCTTCAAAAGGACTATCTTCTCTGGAAAAAAGCTCATTATGTTGAGGGGGGCAAAGAATATAAATGAACACTATATTTCTATGCCAGTCTGCCATGTATCTGAGTTTAGAAGATGTGAAGCTACTTTTCTCTTGCTGAGTTTTATTTCCCCCCATCCCACCCCACCATTAAACACAGAGGTTTAGAAGACCTTTCACATTCAAGGGCAAATTACAACATTAAAATGACTAATTACCAGAGTAAGGCATATGGATTTCTTTTATAAAGAGGAGAAAGGACTAATTGTGAATTCAAGGTACTTACAAGTAAATCTATTTTAAGAGATTTTACCAATGAAAGTTAAACATCTGGAAAATTATCTCCTCTGGACCTATGTTCTCAAGTGAAGATCCACTCTTCAACACAATCTAATTATATGCAAATACTTAGGACAAGTACAGAATACCAAAAAAAAAAAAAGTAATCTTTGCAAAGGAGATAAAAAAAAAAACCCTGTAGATTGAATATTTTAATTTCATTCTATGGCTTTGAAATAAGAACAAAGATTTATAGATCAGAATGGTATTAAACATTGTCCAAATTTGATCTGTGACACACACACACATATATATATACACACACACATATATAATACATATATATTTACATATATGCATGTATATTTACACATGCACATGTGTATATGCATATATATACACACACATTTTATATATATATATATATGCACACACACACACACACATATATATATACACACACTGAATTCATGAATCAAAATTTTGAGTTCAGTAATTCTTGCCCAAAGAGTCTGATGCCTACCATTTCTAAATTTTTTTATGAAGCAATAAAAATTGAGTCCTCCAGGTCTCTGAGCATATTCTTGAAGTATGTATATAAGTCAACATTAAGCAAAGTGACTGCTGAGGAACTAACCACCTTAGAATGTAGATGAAAAGAGGAGGGTGAGCACCAAGTGGAGGCTAAACCCCAACAGACACGAGCAGATGTCGAGGCCCACAATTCCATGGCAGCTCACATGACACTGTTTGCTTTCCTTAGTCAGGATCCCTGGAAAGCAAAGAGAGCAAACCAGTCAACCTTAAAGAAAATCAGTCCTGAATACTCATTGGAAGGATTGATGCTGAAGCTGAAACTCCAACAGTTCGGCAACCTGATGTGAAGAACTGACTCATGTGAAAAGACCCTGATTCAGGGAAAGATTGAAGTCGGGATGAGAAGGGGACGACAGAGGATGAGATGGTTGGATGGCATCACTGACTCGATGGACATGAGTTTGAGCAAGCTCTGGGAGATAGTGAAGGACAGGGAGACCTGGTGTGCTGAAGTTCATGGGGTTGCAGAGAGCTAGACACAACTTAATCACTGAACAACAGCTGTGCATTCATAGAATGTGGTTTTATCTATATATATATTACATAGTTTAATATATGTATGCACATACTCCTAATCTGAGAAATAAGACAGTTTTTCTCCCCACATATGAGGTATAATGTGTAACATATTTTCCTAAATCTGTACTTTCACTTTTTTTTAAAATGAGATGCTTGGTAAAATCTGCCCTCAGTTTCTGCATGGTTATCAGAAGGACGCAACGCTGCTTTCTGTTTGTCATTAAGGATTTTACGTCATCAAACTGTCGGATCTGCCGTCAAAAGCTCTGTTCATCGATTCTCAGCGGTATCAGAGCGAATTCCAGCTTCCATTTCATTGAGTGTCTACAAAGTACCCACCACTGTGCTGAACTTAATGCCAATTGTCCCATTTCATCCTTTCTGCAATTTTGCAGATGAGGAAGCCGGAACCAGGAGAGTGACTGACTCCCCCATGGCCAGCTGTGGGCAGAGTGGCCTTGAACCCCCGACCCCTGCTGCTTGGTCTCCGCTACCAGGCGGCCTCGTGCCTCTAAAGCGGATGTTAAGTCTACTTTAGTCCTTTTGTTTTTAACATAACACTTTAACTCCTTCTTCCTTCCTGCTGGTACATTCGTAAATTAGAACCAGGATCACTGGCATTGCTTTTCTTCTCTTCAGTCCGACACATGTTTATGAATGCCAGGTCTTTGAGAGGTTCTCTGTTGTCCGAGAAGGATAAGTGCCTTGGACTCTTTTCTTTCTGGAATGTCCATTAAGAGGGCAAAAGGAGATTACCGTCTGCAGTGAGGGAGCAGAATCAGGGGCTCAATCTGAAAAGTTCTATTGTCAATGACTTTTGCTGGGTGTTAGGGTTTCCCTGGTGACTCAGTTGGTGAAGAATCCACCTGCAGTGCAGGAGGCCTGGGTTCGATCCCTGGGTCGGGAAGATCCCCTGGAGAAGGGAATGGCAACCCACTCTAGTATTCTTGCCTGGAGAATCCCATGGACAGAGGAGCCTGGTGGGCTATAGTCCATGGGGTTGCAAAGAGACATGACTGAGCGACGAGCACTTGCTGGATGAGTTTGGTTTCACCTGGCTCAGAAAATTGTCACATTTCATCTTGTGATTTCCCTTCTTGTGGTTAGGTGTACTTACGTGTGGGTTTGTGTTTAAATACTTGTGTACTACCATTAGTCGTGTGATTTTGGGCTTCCCTGGCAGCTCAGCAGTGGTGAAGAATCTCCCTACAGTGAGATTCAGATTCCCTGAATACTCATTGGAGGGACTGATGCTGAAGCTGAAACTCCAACACTTTGGCAGCCTGATGTGAAGAACTGACTCATGTGAAAAGACCCTGATTCTGGGAAAGATTGAAGGTAGGATGAGAAGGGGATGACAGAGGATGAGATGGAGACACAGCAGGAACCATGGGAAGATCCCCTGGAGAAGGAAATGGCAACCTGCTCCAGTATACCTGCCTGGAGAATCCCATGGACAGAAGAACCTGGAAGGCTACAGTCCACGGGGGTCACAAAAGAATCAGACATAACTCAGTGACTAAATAACAACGACAAATGTTTATTTAGTACCAGGGATCCGCCAAGCCTGGTGTTGAGCTTGGATAAATTTGACTGGGCCCCGGGACAGCAGTGGCTCATAACCAGAGGCTCATTGTGCAGTTCAAACCTCTCCGTTGGAAAACATATCAGAAGAAAGAAGACATCATGGAGAAAGCTCATAGAATCAGGAGAGCAGGGTTTAAAAACATGGGCTCTAAAATGCCATCCCTATCTTACTAGCCCGTCAATCTTGGGAAAATTGCTTATTCTCTCTGTCCCTCAAGCTCCTCACTTATTAAATGGGTATAATTACAGTAACTATCTTATCGGGTTGTTGCAGAGATTACTAATACATACAAAGCTCTCAGAACGTGTCTAAAACTCTGAAGCCCTCAAAAAATGTTATCTATTTTATTCTTCACATTAGTGTCCTTGATATAAGATTTTTGATCACCAACAAGGTCAACATTTTTGTGTAACCTGAATGGGACATACATTGTGGGAATCAATCAACACGCATTGTGTTTATTGCGCCCTCTTTAGCATCAGGCAGAGGAGTTCACCTGGTCCAAAATGAAATATACTAAGTGCATTTTATTATCCACTTGTTTAGACCCCAGGTGGAGAGGGTTGAGTAATTATACTAATTAGTTCACAGCACAGGTGTCTGGGGCTAAATGATTATACCAATTAGCTCCTACATGCCATCCCCATTGGTCCATGCCCATTTTCTCTTGTTTTATTTATATATCGCCTTTTCCCATCCTTTCTTGTTTGAATCCTTCCTTCCCCAAGAACCTATTCTGGTGCCTTGTTAAAAATTTGTGTAAATATTTGTGCACTACTTGGTTTTTATGTGATGAGCTAAATTTACAGCAATTCAAATCAAAATGCATACCCAAAGCCTGCTACAATGCCATGCACAACAAATTCTTAACAGCTGTCTCATGAATACAAATATTAATTTTGTACCATCTACTCAGCCAACCAACGCAGAGAATTCAGAATGTTCTTTCATTTCTCCTTCTCTTTCAGCTCTCTCAAACAAAGGCTGCCAGTTTTGCCTGTCTGC
>SJYF01000263.1:305682-316644 GCA_006410515.1 Procapra przewalskii | reverse complement strand
GTATACTATCATGTAAGAAACGAAGCACCAGTCTATGTTCAATACAGGATACAGGATCCTTGGGGCTGGCGCACGGGGTGATCCAGGGAGATATGGGGTGGGAGGTGGGAAGGGTCTTTGGCATTGGGAGATTGGGTACACCTGTGGCCAACACATGTCAATGTATGGCAAAACAAATACAGTATTGTAATGTAGGGAAATAATAATTAAAAAAATAAAAAATAAAAATAAAAATTAAAAAAAAAAGAAAGTTGTTTTGTGGAATTTGCTCAACGTTCAAATGATCTTTTGATGAATTGGTGGGGGGAGAAAGTGGTCTCCCTGTCCCATTCCTCTGCCATCTTAGGACCGCCCCTCTATATATCTATAATTATATTATACTCATGTACACATACACAGATCTTACTGGTCCCGGTTTTCTGGAGAAGCCTAGCTATACAGATGGCATCTGTCTCATCCATTCAGTGACAAGCTCTTAAGGTCAGAACCACAGCGAATGAAATAAGATAACACAGTTCAGTTATGGACGTGAACCTCATCTCAGGCACTACTCTAATTTCTTGATACTGACTAATCTAATCCTTACAAACCTCATGAGAGAAATATTATCTCTATTTTACTAATGAAGGTAACTAATGTGCCCACGGTTACTGAGCTAGAAAATGACGGGAGCAGGTTTTGAAACCAGAAAGTCTGGCTTGAAACCCCCTTCTTACCACCATGCTATACTATAAAACATTATGAAAATGTTTTTATTTTGCTTAAAAAAGTGGTATATAACACAATGCCTGTCACAGTGTAGTTATTCAATAAATATTTATTGAGTAAATTATGAATAACATTTATGAAATTTATATAATCTAACAAAGTATAAATTCATACCACATACATCAGTTCAGTTCGGTCACTCACTTGTGTCTGACTCTTTGCGACCCCATGAACCACAGCACGCCAGGCCTCCCTGTCCATCACCAACTCCTGGAGCCACCCAAACCCATGTCCATTGTGTTGGTGACGCCATCCAACCATCTCATCCTCTGTTGTCCCCTTCTCCTCCTGCCCTCAATTTTTCTGAGCATCAGGGTCTTTTCCAATGAGTCAACTCTTCGCATCAGGTGGCCAAAGTATTGGAGTTTCAGCTTCAACATCAGGCCCTCCAGTGAACACCCAGGACTGATCTCCTTTAGAATGGACTGGTTGGATCTCCTTGCAGAAAAGACTTGAGAAGAGTCTTCAAGTCTCTTCTCTCTCTCTCGAGAAGAGTATTCTCCAACACCACAGTTCAAAACCATCAATTCTTTGGAGCTCAGCTGTATTTATAGTCCAACTCTCACATCCATATATGACTACTGGAGAAACCATAGCCTGGACTAGACGGACCTTTGTTGGCAAAGTGATGTCTCTGCTTTTTAATATGCTGTCTAAGTTGGTCATAACTTTCCTTCCAAGGAGAAAGTGTCTTTTAATTTCATGGCACATATGTTATAAATACGGAGAAGGCGATGGCACCCCACTCCAGTACTCTTGCCTGGAAAATCCCAGGGACAGGGGAGCCTGGTAGGCTGCAGTCTACGGGGTCACACAGAGTCAGACACGACTGAATTGACTTAGCAGCAGCAGTAGCATATTATAAATAGACATATTTATTTCTTTACTCATAGTTGCAGATTAAGCCATTTGGAAAGCATTGCTTCTGTTTCAAGGACCAAGGTACAGAATTCACAGCAGTATTTATTCACCTGCTCAATATCATATGGTGACAGATGAATGGCATGCATGCAACGTACTTTATAAGGCCTAAATGTCAGACGGTAACACTCTCTTCAAGTAGTTTAAGAACAGAAGGAGATTTTCAATTATTTCCTAAACTCCTAGCCAATGAAGTAAATGAAGATTTTATCAAAGACAACTTTTTCTTTTATCAAACATAACTAAATTGTGCCAATATTCATAGAATGGTCACTATTGATTTTGTTCTGCAACATTCCACAATCTTATCTATGAACTTTAACCTGCCATGAGTTTTATAAATGCCAACTAATGAACCTTTGTTTTGTGCCTGGAGCTTTGTTAGAGGTGGAAAGTGAAATCCTATATAAATAGAAGTGTTATCTGAATTGTCTTAAAGCCTAACGTAGTAATGCCTTAAATCCTAGCATACTGAAGATGTAATATGATATCAATCTTATAAAACTAAAATCTCAACAATGTAGTAAGTTATTTCAAAAGTTATTTGCAAAGTTATTTTGAAAGTCTTATTTGAAAAAATCACTCACAAAAAACAAGAAACAGTTTACTATTGATCCCTCTCACACACTTGAAAGCTATCAGAGAGGTACACTGACCGATTCTGAATTGGAAAGAAACAAAACAAATGCCGAGTGTTCTGATTCACTTGCTTCTCCTCTCTGATTCT
Organism: Procapra przewalskii; assembly: GCA_006410515.1. Taxonomy (NCBI): domain Eukaryota; kingdom Metazoa; phylum Chordata; class Mammalia; order Artiodactyla; family Bovidae; genus Procapra; species Procapra przewalskii. The sequence goes on along the minus strand of SJYF01000263.1, from coordinate 314,228 downwards.
CCATACCCCTTATTGTCAGCACACTGCCTGAACAGGCCTTCTGGCAAGTTGTATAAATTGCCTTTTACTGTTCCTTTGATTTGAACAATAACATGTTAATTGCAACCTTGAGCTCTTCTCATGCTCTACTGATATCATAGTCACCTTTGTCAACTGACGCTTCCCCAAATGTCAGAAGACACCCAGTACAGCTAAATACAAAACAAAATCTTTCTCTAGCCACACTTTTCCAAGTAAACATAGTCCCAAGGCATCTGGACCACAAAGACTGTTGACAAGCCACAAAGTTCAGTTTTAAAACTATACTGAAAAATCAGAAAAGCGACCTTTTTTTTTCCTCTAAGAAATATTCCCCCACCACCTCCAGTGTTTCAGATAAGATCTTCCCTTCCTAACACCTCATATCCAAGGGCTAGATCTGTCAGAAGGAATTAGTAGTGATTATTATAATTCAGGAAGCAACAGCTGCACCTGCTCAGCTCTGTGTTTGCAATGCAGTTATGCAGAGCAAGGAGAAGCCGAGTCAGATGCAGGACTTCGTAATGGCTTTCACCTTGAAACAAGCATCTTGCTGTTTGCTGCTTTCCATAAAGATATGCGCATAGCATGTTTGGCAACTATCTTAGTAATACTGAAGACACCACTGCCCATATCGGATCTGATGCTCAGGTGGCACTAGTGGTAAAGAATCTGCCTGCAGTGCAGGAGACCCGGGTTCAATTCCTGATCGGGAAGATCCCCTGGAGAAGGAACTGGCAGCCCACTCTAGTCCTCTCGCCTGGAGAGTCCCATGGACGGAGGAGCCTGGTGGGCTGCAGTCCAGGGGGTCACAGAGAGTCAGACACGACTGAGCGACTACACAGAGAAAGTAGCCCACAGGAGACAGGGAATTTGCAGGCATGTGATGATGTTACTGTGTTTACTAACGATGGTGCTAGGTACAGTAATAGTTCAACTCTCGAAACTCCCATCTGACAACCTTACTTGTCCAGGACCTACCAAGATCCAAGAACCAAACATGTATAGAAAGCCACATGTACAGAAAGACACCTTTTCTGTGTCTATTTGATTCACTTACTAAACAGGAGTTGCTTAGGCTTTTGTTCAGTTCATAACATACTCAGTCATTAGATTTTTCAACCTCAGAGTCAAATAAAATCAACCAAGAGAGGGGCTTCTATAGACAGGAATATAAAAGCACTGAGAAGTCATATTACAATAAAGAACTATCTCTAACAGCCCCTCAGTTATATTTTTATTATATAAAAATTCTAAAATTATTGCCTTCCTATTCTGATATGCATACATGTTGAATATAGAAAAATATTGGGACAACATGGACCTTAAAAAGAAACAAGAGCTTCTATTTACATCCTGAATGTCATTTATTTATACACCATTGTTTGACTACTCCCCGCCCCCCAGAAGATAGTCCCTCACTTAGTAAAATGCTTTTGCCCGAACAGCCTGGTCACAGAACTATCAGCCGCACCTTATCATCTGGAGGGCTCTACGTCACGGGGGCTCAGCTGAGCCCACCCAGGCACTGGGGCTCAGGGGGCCTGGAGTGAACCTGCTGCCACCTCTGGAGCGGCGGGGTGCTGGGGCCCGCTGGGCCTCTTTCTCCAGGTGTTTCACATCACTCAGGAAGCTGGAGAAGAAAGTGGCACCCCACCCCAGTCCTCTTGCCTGGAAAATCCCACGGACACAGGAGCCTGGTGGGCTGCAGTCCACGGGGTTGCTGAGAGTTGGATATGACTCAGTGACTTCACTTTCACTTTTTACTTTCATGCTTTGGAGAAGGAAATGGCAACCCACTCCAGTGTTCTTGCCTGGAGAATCCCAGGGATGGTGGAGCCTGGTAGGCTGCCGTCTATGGGGTTGCACAGAGTTGGACACAACTGAAGCGACTTAGCAGCAGCAGGAGCAGCAGCAGGAAGCAGTAGAGCATGAGCCTCATTATATAGTGGATGGAGTCCAAGAAGGTGAAAGCAAACACTGCAAGGCCCCTTCAGTCCAGGCCCCAAAGTCACGCAAAGTCAGTTCAGTCGTGTCCTATTGGTCAAAGCTAGGCATAAGGCCAGCTGAGACTCAAACGGCTGAGAAGGACACTTCCTCCCAACGGAAGTGGAGCACCTGTGGACAGAGAGGGGAGGAACTGCCCGCCATCAGGCTTTCTGGAAAAATCAGTCTATTACCTTACCAATTTCCTCAGATCCCACAAATCCATGAGTGGAGATAAGACCACAATAAATGGGAAGATGTGGGGTCGAAGCAGACAAGGTCCACCAACAAGACGCAGTCATCAAGGAAGCCAATGCCAGTGCTCAAAGGGGAGTCCAGCCAAGAAAGTACAGCCGAACTGAAGAGTTACAGACAGGAGAGCATCCACAGGCCCAAAAGGAAGGCAAGAGAACGCATCCCAGTCCGCCGCCGGGGGAGCGGTACACGCCTGCGGACTGGTCATCCCTGGAAGCTGTCTGCTCTCTGGACTGTTTAAGTGCTGGCTTTACTCTGTGCACTCAAAAGGAACGGCGCAGGGCAGGGTAACTGCAGAGCGGAAGAAGCTCGTGTCTGGTAAATGCTAATCCAAGAAGTGACAATTTTGCGTTAACCAAAAGACAAGCTACTACTGCTAAGTCGCTTCAGTCGTGCCCGACTCTGTGCTACCCCCTGGGCGGCAGCCCCCCAGGCTCCCCATCCCCGCCCGACTCTGTGCGACCCCCTGGGCGGCAGCCCCCCAGGCTCCCCCGTCCCTGGGATCCTCCAGGCAGGAGCACTAGGCACATGCTTAAGGCTCTAGAAAACAAAGGACAACAACAAAAAGTCCTTAGGTGAGGACTGGGCATCACTTAAGAGGCTGAGCACCTGCTCACCACAGAAGAGCCAGATGAAGACGACTGTGTGCGCTCAGTTACTCATGTCTGACTCTGTGACCCCATGAACTGCATGTAGCCCACCAGGCTTCTCCGTCCACTGGACCTCCCAGGCAAGAATAGGGAGTGGGTTGCCATTTCCTTCTCTAGGGGATCTTACTGACCCGGGGATAAAATCCACATCTCTTGCATCTCCTGCATAGGCAGGTGGATTCTTTATCACTATGCCACCTGGGATCCCTATGAAGCTGATTTCAAAATCTTACTGAAGCATATCAAAGTGACCTAAATCGATAGGTGTGTCACTTCATAGCATGGGAAGTTTTTTCTGCAAATTAATATGTAAATGTAATGTACTTCCAATTAGAACCCATATCTAATTTTTTCATAAGTTGGATTAAATTATCTTAATTTTTAAAATGATGAATAATGAGAAGTGGGTGATAAGAAATGAAAATAAAGAATATATAAAGCCATTGTAATCAAATCAACATATTTGCTGAAAAAGACAATTCAAAGGAACAAAGAATGCAGGTGAAAAACATCGCAACAACAAGATTAATGCATCTCAAGGACAGTATTTCAGTTTAATTGGGAAAACAATGGATCAATAAATGATGCTGCATAACAGACTATTCTGGAAAAAAAATCAAATACTTAAAACAAAAATAAATTCCAGATGGATTAAATACTTGAAATATAAAAAGTACCAAAATCATACAAAAAAGTCTAGAATTAAGATTCATGTAAGTTCTGGGGAGTGGGGTGAGGCATGGCATGTGCTCTTAATCCAAACTGGAAAAGCAGACTCCATAAAATAAAAGATAACCACATTTGACAGCATAATTTAAGTCTTATAATGTAAAATACAGCAGAGCAAAGTGAAAGACAAATAGAAATATTAATATTAGTTAGAAATATTAAAGCATAGAAGAGCTTCAGAAAAGAGATCTTAAAATTATCTAAATCACACAAAAACCCAATAAATGGATACGCTGAGTGTTGAAAAGACAATTCACAAAGGCAGAAACCAGCGTGGACAGTACATGTAGGAAAAGGCAGTCACCTTCGCTAGCAACCAGGAAAGTGAAATTTTAAGCGACAGCAAAACACCACTTTACAGCCATCAGGTTGAGAACTATAGAGAGCACCCGGCCCTTCCTGGGCTTCCTCCAAGCAGCCTGTGGACCAGGATCTGCGTGCAGGCAGTTTTGTTTGGAGCAGCGGTTGAGGGGATGGGGGAGTGGGGAAGAAGGAGAACAAGTTGACCCAAGAGGTCACTTTTGCTCTAAAGGTCACCACTTCGGGCAGGAGAATCTCAACACCACCAGAGCCCCCTGGAAAGTGAAGAGAAGGTCTCCCAGAGTTGTCCTATTCCAAGAGGCAGGAGCTGTCACCAGTGGAGGTGCCCAGCATTTGTGACTTGCTCATACACACAACTGCAAGTCAGGAAAACTCGGCAGCATCCAGGCACTGAAGACTAGGGTGGAAAACAGAGACACAGTTAGGAGACAGAAACAAAGTGATTTGAAGGCTGCGAGTGATGTCCATTCAAAGCATGGATAAAATCCAAGATAAAGCCCAGAAGATTGAGATAGGATACCAGATGTGTTTTCTCTCAACTCTCCGTAACAACTATTACTAGCAGAGATGGAGTAACATGGATTTGCTGTCATCCATTGCCAGAGGAAATGTGCATCATAACTGGCCTTTGTAAGAATACTTGACATCAATTCAGACTAAAAATACATATTCTCATTTGCCCAGAGAGCCCTCCTCTGCAATCTGTCTTACAGAAACAAAGGCGGAAGTACCTAAAGATAAGTGTAAGATGGTGTCTATTATAGCCCAGTACAAAGTAGAGGAATAAAACAGAGAGACTGTAATATGGGAAGAGCCCAGCTACTTTACGTCTATGTCACAGAACACCCACACACCCATTAAAAGAATGAACTGGATGTCTAGCAATTGACTTGGAGTGAGTTCCACAGTGTACTGCTTTATGAGAAGAGATTTTTTATATGTGCAATAATATAAACTTGTTTTTATAAAAAAGACCACAATTTTCTGATGATATGTTTGTGATTACATGCATATGAAGAAAAAGTGAAATAATGAAAAGTCTTTTACATGAGTTGTGAAGTTGGATAGGAAAAGAAGTTGGTAGAAATGGTGTGTATGTGGGTGAGAGAATAAAGTGAGGCAAGTATAAAAGAAAGGAAGCAGAGATTTTTCCTAAACTTAAAAATAAATATTTCAATATCATATTTATGCATATTTATATCTGTTTATGCATTTGGTTAAATTATATGTGTCTAAGTAACAATTTTTTAAAATAAATCATAATTATAATAGAAATAACTTAAAATTTTGATTAGACTCTCCTGTACATAATTTACATGTTTTAATATGTATGAAGAATGGCAAACTATTACAAATTTTTTGGCTTGAAGATTTTAACATAGCCCACAGACAAAGAACGGAGTTGCAGAGACATTCTTTAGCCCATTGAATATACAAGGTAGGCTCATGTGTTCTGTGGGAAGAGAGAAAGGGATTGGAAAGTCCCAACCTTGTCCAGACACTGAGCACTGCTTTTCCTAGAACATGTATTAACATTTCCGAGGCGTGGGGAGTGGAGGGGAAGGAGGAGGGGACAGAGAAGGACAGTGGTGAAGAATGCAAACTGAGAGAAGGAAGGAGACAGAGATGAGAGGAAGGAGGGAACCAGAGAGGGGAGGGGAGGGAGAAAAGAAGGGCGGGAAAATGTTCACATCTGGAGGATACATTTCAGAAGAAACATTAAATGCAAAGCACTAAGCATATTTAATAATATGCAGTATAACAGCATTAATTATCATCAATGGACTAAAGATATCTTGATGTGTAACTTCTAACTGTGACCTTAAGCAAAATGCTCCTTTGTGCTTTGATTTGTCTCCTCTGTGAAATGGATCTAACACGGGCATGCAGTAGGAATATCAAAAGGGGCAAATGAGATACTCTGTGAAGTACTTAGCTCAGTATCCAGTGCATGTTAGTCGTCAATAAAAGCTATACTTCAAAGTCGAAGATACAGAGAAGTGTTATTACATTACAGGTCAGTGCTTTCCAAAATGTCTGTGATGGAGGCGTACATTCCTGCATGCTCGTGTGCTCAACCATGCCACCAGGGACTGTACTTTTGCACCGTTGTCCTTAAATATCACTATGACATCAAACTGCTTTTAAAGTTTCAAAATGTACGCTCTCAACTTCTGTACATATTTCATTGTAGACAAACAAACATATGGACTAATATCCATCCATGAGCCATAATTTTAATAGCACTTTTTAGTAGATCACCATCACTATATCAAAAGGTTAAAAAACAAAATAATGAATTCATTGTCACCATTCCATTTCAATGGAATTCTTTAAAATCATCTACTCGGAGTAGGTGGGGCTATTGTCTAAGTAAGCAAAATGAAAGGGATAAATAATGCTAGCATGTACCTATTTAAGCAAAACATATATATGTATGTATGTATACCTTATCTATTTCTAGAATTGAAGCAAAATGAATTAGGGAGTCAGACTTATTGAAAATTATACATCAATAATATATCAAGAATCATATATCAAAGCTTCTTCTATTTTATGCATATCCACTCTGAAGTGTCAATTCTTCCATCAAGAAAAAACAATAGCTCAAGTACTCAACATGGCAGTACAGTGCTATAAAAAAAAACCAGCAGAGTACAATAAATTGCATCATTCATCAAAATAATTGCTAATGCTGCACCAGACCTGTGCCTGACACGGCTGCATATCTTATGACTGGTCTCAAGCCATCAGGACATGCACAGGAGAGTGTTTTCAAAAGCACTTACCATTTGTTCAGTGTTTTGAAGTATGAGATGAGCTAAATTTCCAGGTAGTCAGAATGCACTTCAGGCCAAGCACACTTAGAATTACAAAGGAAAGGTTTTGATAACCAAAAGAAAACTAATTAATTATACAGTTACTTTTTATGTACACTAGTACAAAAGTAATATTTGCAGCCTATAATATTGCATATAAATTACCACTCATAATGAAATATCATGAGTAGATTTCTATTAGTTTGACAATATTTTAAGAAACAAAATCATCATCCAAATAAATATCTATTACTGTCTGAAAGTTTAAAGAACTGACTTCAAGAATTTAAGAAAAATAATTAGTGCCTCTAGCTATGAAGTACATGCTAAAAGTATTTTCCTGATAATAACTAATGTACATTACTTTATGTATGATGTGTTTAATAATCTTAGAAGAATCATATTGAAAAGTTTACATTATCACTTACTTCAATATTCAGCTCAGTTTTTGTGAATAACAAAATTAGTATCTTTGTGGATAGGAAAGTAATAAATTAACATAATGATGCACCCAGTAATCTTCTACTCTGACTGAAACAACCAAAAGGAACAGCCTGGAAAGCACCAGGCCACTAGAACATTCCTGGAAAGAATGAAAAATGGTACAGTCATTTTGAAAAGCATTAGGTAGAGTTTTTAATAAACAATCAGTTACCATGTCACCCAGCAATCCCACACCCAGGTAATTTTCCCAAGAGAAATGAGAACATACGCTAGACTGATCACTATTGTGTACGGTTATGACTGGGTAAAAACTAGTTTGTAGCAGATCAAGAAGACCTGCAACGGTTAGCTTTCTAGAAATAAATGACACAGCGATTCTCAGCTGAATTCAGTCAAAAGTTGTCGCAACAGAAAATGAACAAAAACTTGTACAAATCAGACATGTCAAGAGCATGAAGACGTGTGGCCATGTTAATACAATGATCTCAGACAATCTTCGTAGGATATTGATTTTTTAAATAGCAAGACTAATAGAACAGGAGAAAATCTATATGCCAGACATCATCCTCTAAGAAATACACATTTCTGATATAAGTTTCAAAATGATGAACGTATCTATTTAACGGATGAATATTTTTTCTCATCAGAATAATGTGAACTACACAAATTTGAATTTACTTCTTCAAAAGTATACAGCATAAAACTAAATAATGAGATCTTTTTAGCAAACATTCCTCAACATTGTTCATGCTAAGTTGCTTCAGTCATGTCCAACTCTTTGCAAACACACGAGATTCTCCAGGCCTGAATACTAGAGTAGGTTGCCATGCTTTCCTCCAGGCATCTTCTCAACCCAGGGGCTGAACTTGCTTCTCTTAGAGAAGTATTCTCCAGTATTCTTGCCTGGAGAATCCATGGAAAGAAGAACTTGGCAGGCTACGGTCAATAGGGTGGCAAGGAGCACGACTGAAGTGACCTAGCACACACACTCCTCAGCATTAATCTCCCAGATGGTCTCCAGGGCACAGGCTTTAGAGATGATTTATTATTAAGTGGTTTCCTGTGCTCAAAACAGTTTTTAGTTATTTCTTTGGAATTTAACCTCAGGGCTTCTTCAAAACCCACATGAAAGTGCAATCTTTATAATTTTTACCAAAAATTTCCAGTTTAATTGACTCACATCAAATCATCAGACTTAGTTTCAAACACTCTGAAAATTTCCAAAAGTAAAAGTTATCTTGGATCACAACCATTTGCTATCTTGTTCTTGTCTCAAAGTGGCCTGGCCATGCAGTAGTTTTAAGTTTGTATCACCAGCAAAAAA
>SJYF01000263.1:246838-260722 GCA_006410515.1 Procapra przewalskii | reverse complement strand
CAAGCAATAACTGTTAAATACATGATATTTTACATTATAATAATAAAACAAATAATTTACAGTCTAAAAATGATTTTAAGGCATTGCAACACGGACAGAACAAAAATACTTTAAAAATATATTTACACAAGCCAAATGTGTTCCTTCTTTTGCTGTTGTTGCTGCTATTGTTTTCTTGCTGAAATATCTAACAGGAAAACACTTCCCTAGCTAAATAAGATGTTGGAACTCAACTTGGTGCTCTATGACAGGCTGGAGGGGTGGGATGGGGTCAGCGGTGAGGTTCAGGCGGATGAGATGTTTATATACTCATGGTTGACTCATATTGTATGGAAGAAGTCAACACAATATGGTAAACAATTATCCTTCAATTAAAAATAAATTCAATTTAAAAAAAGATGTTGCTATAACATAAAAATAGTTTACACAATACTTTGCCTCAAACAGAAGTAATTCATTTTGAAGATTTCCTGGATGATCTCAAAGTTATATAAGTTAAACAAGAATTCTTAGTTTACAATTTCTCCATTAACATTTCACAGTATTTTCTAGGCCTTTTTAGCTGAAGTCCTTGGAACTTGGTGCTTCTTCGTTGCTAGGTTGTCCCTGTTTAGTTGCTAGGTCATGGAAGGCGACTTTGTGACCCCGTGAACTGTAGCCTGCCAGGCTCCTCTGTCCACGGGATTTCCCAGGCAAGAACACTGAAGTGGGTTTCCATTTCCTTCTCCAGGGGATCTTCCCACCCAGGGAATCGAACCCACGTCTCCTAGTTGGCAGGCAGATTTCTTTGCCACTGAGCTGCCAGGGAGTTCCCTATTTCTAGGTAGGAGAAATTTATTTTAGAGGTTTATCATGATAACGTATATTGCCACAGGACTGGAAATCAACTAGGAGAAACACTGGGCTGTCACGGAAAAGACAGAGCCAAGCAGCCCACCTTGACGTCTGCCGAGTCTGTGGGAATCCAGATCAGTGCGGACGCAGCAGAAGCCGCTTCCTTTCCGTTATCACCAAGCGCGCGCTTCCGCGTCCGCACAGACAGGGCGCGGACCCGGACCAGCGCGGGGCGCCGAGCGCAGCTTCTCCCCAGGCGCCTGACCATGCTGGGTCTTTAACAGAATATTTGTTTTGAAACAGCAGCTACTTAAATACTATTAAATACTGTTGCATTTAATGGTTCTCTTTGGAGATTTCACTGTTTTTTTTTCTTCAAAATCATCTCTATTGCTAAGTTTATTTCACATACAACCTGAAAAGTCAAACATCTTTTTTGAAAAACAACGTTTTGGTCATTACAAGCCACCAATGAATCCTTCTCCCACCATCTCCATGAAAAGCTTCCAGACTCAAAATTTACAGACAGTGAAGAAGGATACGACCAGTGTCTGTGACAAGAGTTCCTTCCCCTTGAACAGGAGTGACTTGGCCTGTAGAAAGGCTGATTTCTCGTGGACTCACAGGTTTGGGGTCATTGTGTCATTGTCTACCTATTTCAGGAAGAGAACGTGAAGCAAGATTCTACGGAAACACTGTAGGTGCGGTTTTTTGTTTTTGTTTTTTACAGTGTATGTTGGGGGGTGGGGTGGAAATCAGTCTTATTTTTTTCCCACATGGGATACAACACTGAAATGCAATCTTCAGCTGAAAGCCTGCCAGTCTCCTAAAACACAGCTCTTTAACAAAGTTTAAGCTAGTGTTAAAACACTAAAGAGAGAAACTGCTTGTCTGTCCACTTCGGCTTTATTTTATGCCCATTTTGTATTGTTGTAGGGGCTGTAATTCATGCTTCTGATACTATTTCTGATGTGTAAAATTTGTTGTCTTGTAACTATCTTATAAACAGTTCAACTGTAAATAAAAAATACCTTAGTGCAGTAGTTTAAAATACTAAAGCTTAGAAATCTAAGTGTGAATTATTTCATAGCTAAAATATTCAAAGACTTACAGATTCAAGAGACAAAATTAACCTCAAAGGCCTTTCTTCTCTTTTGCAAATGAGGAAATAGGCCTGGAGAGTTATTGGACCTGAAAGTCCCAAGTCAGGACTTAGGTACCACTCCAGCAGGCTGTGTTCCACGCTACAGGTCACCCCTAGAATCAGTGTTCTAGTAACAGTGAGCCAGTTCACCCTTCCTGGATCAGAAAGTTTTCCTGCTTCAGGGGAATGAATGATAAATAAGTGGATAGGAAAGAAGGGAGGAGGAAAGGAAAAGATGGGAGGAAGCAGAGGAAAATACAGAGAGAGAAATAAACTGACAGCAGAGAAGGAAGGAGGGAAGGCGAGAGGAGAGAGGAGGGTGTCTGGAGACAGTCGCGCTGGACCGTCGCGCTGGACGGTGGCATAATGGGCCCATCTTGGGGCAGAATTTGCAACAAAACCCTTAGCAGTGCCTGGGAGAGTAGAGGCCCCCCAGAAAGTGACAGCCACCATGTGGTGGGATTGGGCCTTCCCACTAACACGGAACGTGAGCCAAACTCACCTGCCTCTCAGAGGGCACCCGGCTTCATGACCCAGTACAGCCGCAGGCGCCTAGGCAGTGTGGCGGGAGGCAGCTGCGGGGGGCACAGAGGGCTGTGGGCTTCTTCCATCCTCCCTGTTGCACCCATCGCTCGATGCACATCACCTGGGTCAGGGGGATGATGAGGGCCCCACAGCACTCTGTGCCTCCGCAGTCTGGGTGCTCTCTGTTCTTATAGCACGGTCACTACCGTCTCCATATCTCTTCTCCACTAGACAGGTTATTTCCCCACTAGACTGGTTTCTTCTTGAAACTGAGAGCCCACTGTGCTCACGTGTGTGTCCTGCACACTAGCACAGGATCTGGTACCCAGTCGACGATAAAAATCTTCATTCAGTTAAACTCTGATGTGCACAGGCTTGTTTAAACAGGGGCAACCGGCTCTCGAGAACCACCCAAAACAAAATCTCAGCGATACTTCCTTTAGGAGACATGGAGGAGCGGTTGGCTTTTCTTCTTAGTATTTACAGCAATCTATTTGTTGGGCTGCTCCTGACCCCTCTTCAGTGGCTGGGCAGAGTCATGGAGCTAGTTCTGTCCAATGAGGCATGAGCAGAAGCAGTAGTGAAGGTCACTTCAAGGTCAGAGCATCTAACTGTGGGTGTGAGATACCCCTAACACCTAGAGCCAGCAACACTATCCCAGTGCGGGCTGTGCCATCCACCTGGATCGGGGGTTCAAGATGATACAAGCGGAAGCCCTTGCTAATCCACAACAGACTTGAGACGCACACAGGAATAAATCTTTGTTGGTTTAAGCTGCTGAGATTTGGGCTTGTTTATTACTTTATTATAACGCCACCTATATTAACCAATGGAAAAACGAACAAAATCAAGACCTTATTCTCCCTACCCCGACTACCAAATCCTTTTTAACACAGTAAGAACTATTAAAAGAAAAGATCAGTACAAGTGATCTAGAAGCAAAAACAGGAAGTGAAAAGCCAGTACCTCAGGAGCGGGACTGCGCAGTCCACGTTTAGAGTAAGAAAAAGGCCTGTGCTGAACCCTGGGCGGGCGCAGGGGCCACCTGCTCATGTGTGTGCATGTGTGAGCCACACAGTGGCGAGGAACGGAGAGCCAGGAGCCGAAACCATGGTAAATGGTGCATTAATTTTTGGCAGAACAGAGGTAACGATAATGCTGAAAACTATAAGCATAAAAGCAATGAAGCTTCAAAAGAAAGCAATGAGGCAGAAAAGAGATTTAACAATAGCCTGAAAGGGCCCCCCGACCCAGTGCAGTGGCTATCTGGTATGAGACTGTCTGGTAAAGCTATATTGCAGAAGGACTTTATCTCTCTGTTTGTAGGCCTTTCTCTGTAACACTCAAATACAATTTTTACTGCATTTGGAACGTTTGAATTTGACCATCATTTTTAGGGCCTGAATTACTTCATTTTAACTGAAGGGCATCTCAAGGTCTGGATATGTTCAGATTTGTGTTTGCAAAGGCCCCACTGCCAAACACAAAGCAACTGCCGGGATGGGCTTTGTGCTGAGGCAAATCAGCAAGCGTTCACACCACCTTGGCACTATATACTTACTTTTAGGGATGCTTAATTTTTTTCTGGTTATTGTTCAAAACTATAAGAAATAGAAAACACATAAAGGGTAGAAATTAAAGCACTCAATCTTATATTCAGAAGGAATTAATATGGTCACTGTTTTGAAAATCCAGACTCTTTCTGGCATCCCTATACATGTTATACATCTTTCTATCTATACATCTTTGCATGTCTGCAAAGAGTCAGACACAACTGAGCGACTGACCTGAACTGAACTGATACATCATAATGTGATTTTAGTACTTAGGTTAGGCCCCCTGCATTTTTCTTCACACAACATTTAGAAATGTTGTGTTAAAATCTTCTAGAAATATTCTAGAAGATTAAATATATCCCTAAATATGTGTACAGTCATTTATTTCTCTAATATTTTTAAGGTTGATAACTCTTTTTTTTGATTATAAATAAATCTAGGATGAGCAGAAATATCTTCCACATTTCTGATTATTTCACAGAAGAAGAATTAACAAGGGAAATGATGGATGTTATGGGAATCTTACAGTACCAAGCTTGGTTAATTGTCATAATTGCCATGAAGTCTACCCCAATCTCTACTCCTATATGTTTATGAGAGTACCATTTCCTCACTCCTCTATACACAGAGAATTATACCCTTCAAATGTTTAACAATTTGACTAAAAATGACACTGCAGTGTTGTATTAATTTGCTTTAATTTTCTTGACTAATAGTAAACATAAAAATTACCTCACATGTTTAAAAATACTCTGCATTTCTTACATTTTGTTTGAACTTGTATGCCTATTTCATTTTTCTATTTATAGTATTAGTCTCATTTCTACTGGTTTTTAAGATTCTTTTATACAGTTAGGCTATTAACCTTTTGCATATAAAATTTCAGAGTCAGGATATTTAGGGTCAGTAAGAGGAGTTATTATATGTGAAAGTTGTTTTTAAGCATAAAGTGCTATAAAATTATTGTTTTTTTTTTCTTTAGATTTTCAAATCTTGGATTTCGGATTTATTTTTCTTTTGACATTATTAAACCTTAACACTGAAAGTGAAAGAGAAGATTGAAAAAGTTGGCTTAAAGCTCAACATTCAGAAAACTAAGATCATGGCATCTGGTCCCATCACTTCATGGGAAATAGATGGGGAAACAGTGGAAACACTGGCTGACTTTACTTTCTTGGGCTCCAAAATCACTGCAGATGGTGACTGCAGCCATGAAATTAAAAGACACTTACTCCTTAGAAGGAAAGTTATGACCAACCTAGACAGCATATTCAAAAGCAGAGATATCACTTTGCCAACAAAGATCTGTCTAGTCAGGCTATGGTTTTTCCAGTAGTCATGTATGGATGTGAGAGTTGGACTATAAGGAAGCTGGGTGCCGAAGAACTGATGCTTTTAAACTGTGGTGTTGGAGAAGACTCTTGCGAGTCCCTTGGACTACTAGGAGACCCNNNAGATCAGTCCTGGGTGTTCATTGGAAGGACTGATGTTGAAGCTGAAACTCCAATACTTTGGCCACCTGATGCAAAGAGCTGACTCATTGGAAAAGACCCTGATTCTGGAAAAGACTGAGGGCAGGAGGAGAAGGGGACGCAGAGGATGAGATGGTTGAATGGCACCACTGACTCAATGGACATGGGTTTGGGTGGACTCCAGGAGCTGGTGTTGGACAGGGAGGCCTGGCGTGCTGTGGTTCATGGGGTCAGAAGGAGTCGGACACAACCAAGCAACTGAACTGAACTGAACACAGAACTGGCAATCATCTGAGTGCACGATTCTGCATTTACAAATGCACACATAAGTGCACATACAGGTGATTTTCTGAGTTCCTGAACATTAGCATTGTAGTGCGTTGGTTACAAGCACCAGCCGTAGAGCCAGATTTCTGAGGTGTCAGTCCCAGTTCTGGGCCCTGTTAGTTAAGTAAACTGGAGCAAGTTATTTAGCCTCTCTCTGTCTCATTTACCTCATCTGCAAAATACCAGAATAATTTCTTAAACAAGTAACTGACCTCAAAGTATTGCTGTGAGGATTAAACAACGTAACTAGGTCACTAGTTAAACTAGATAGCTACTTTAATCAGTTCTGAAAACTGAGGCCAGATATTTGGTGAATCCAGCTCAGCATGTTACATTTTACATGTCCATTCACTGAAGACAAGCCTTCTGATCTAGCTTATTTTGGAGTGAAACTAGGCATTTGAGGTGAAACACATCTCTGCCTCTAGTTGCAACAGTTAATTAAAATTTTCCAGAGCACTCTGCAAAGTGATTGATATTCATTATTCGCTCAACAATTATCTATTGCATACTTGTGCTGCTAGGCAGTATTTTAAGTTCCTCAGCTGTGAAGAAAACCAGTAAGGTCTCCGAGATAGGGAGTCTTCATTCCAGATAGAATAGGTTTTAAAAAAGAAAACATACAAATTCACCAACAAGCTAATTTCAGAGAGGAATCAAGGATGGAAAAATGAGGCTGGAGAATGCACAGGAGAAGGACTGTGGGGCCACCCCCAGCTGGTGGGGAGGGCAGACAGGGTGAGGAGGAGGCCCCGTGTCATCGCAGTGACAGCGATCCCATGACAGGGCGTCGTTTGGTCCCCAGGTTCACATGCAGGGTGATTAAGTTACTGAAGCCAAACTGCTGTTGCTTTAGTAAAACACACATGCTCGTCTCTGATTGCAAGTGGAACACTTGTTCATGTTAGAACAGACAGCTAAGGACAAAAATAAAAATAAATCCTCTGTGATCCTGTGTGGGTAATGCTGTGTGTATATTTTCTGTCCTTTTTATGTGCATATAATTTACACTGATATTTTTATAACTATAGAAATGTAAAATGCAATATTTGTAACTTCTTTTCCACTGAGCCCCGAAGCATCATCTTTAACAGCTACGCAGCTTCATATCGTATGGAACCATGATGATTCCTCTGTTTGTTACCAATGGATAGTTATGCCATTCCAGTTTTCATCGTTATAAACAACACTGTGATAAAGCTAATGACAATAATAATAAAGTGATCACTAATAGTTATTCAAGTGCTTATATATGGCATGCATTGTGCTAAGCAATTTATAATTCTTAACTAATTTAATGTGCACAATAGTTCTGCAAAACAGGGACAATGACAAGCCTCCCTTCAGAAACTGAGGAAGCTCTGACAAAAATAAGTTAAATAATTTGCTCAAGGTCGCACATCCAGTAAATTGCAGAGCTAGGACTTGAATTTCTGGTCCCAGCCAGAGCAAAACACTCAATCAGTGAGCTTTATCCCTGCCCCTGATGGTATTTCTACAGATTCAGAGATAACTCTTAGTCCGCATCAGGATTATTTCTTCAGGATAAATATTTAAAAGTAAAACTGCTCAGAATCTAATCCAGATCTAATGCTTCTACAGAGAAAACACAGTTCCTCTCATCCAAACCTAATGCCCACCCCAGGCACCCCAGTCGGACACCCGAGACTGTGCTTCAGATCACACACCTGTCACAGCCTGCAGGGAACAGGGAGACAGGGGACAAGCACTAGCCTAACCAGAGGGATTTGGCTCTTCAAGCCCTTCCCACCCTTGGTTCCCTTCAGAGCCTCTGCCAAGGAAAGGTTAGAAAAGGCCCGAGGCTCTGGAAGTTCTGCCTGTGTTCATTCATCCGTGATTCCCCAAAGAATCATCTTCACACATATCCCCACCGTGTAAACACAAGAAAGGGAGCCATTCCACTCCTAGGCATATGCCCAGAGAAAACCGCAATTTAAGAGGATGCACGCACCTCAGCGTTCTCTGTCTCTGTCTACAACAGCCAAGACACGGAAGCAACCTAAATGCCCATCAACAGAGGGATGAATAAAGAAGCTACAGTACATGCGACTACACACCCACCCACACACACACCATGACATGTTACTCAGCCATTCAAAAGAGCAAAATAGTGCTATTTTCAGCAGCATGGATAGACAGAGACTGTCACACCGAGTGAAGCATCAGACGCAGAAAGACAAATACCATACGATATTGCTTGTATGTGGACTCTAAGAGGGAGAGAGCATGAATGAGCTTATTCACGAAACAAGTAGAGTCACAAACGTAGAAAACAGACATGTTTACCAGGGGGAGAGGAAGGGATAAATTGGAACATTGGGATGGACACATATGTCCTACTGCACATAAAATAGATAACTAATAAGGACCTACAGCACAAAACAGGGGACTCTGCTCAACATTCTGTAATGACCAGGTTAGGCTCCGTACAGGAAAAGAGCCTAAAAAAGAGAGGATGTAGGCTTATGGCTAACTGATTCACTTTGCTGTGCACTTGAAACTGACACAGCACTGTTAATCAACTATACTCCGAGAATTTAAAAAGAAACAAAGAAAGGTAGGAAGGCAGAGAGAAGGCATCCGTGGTTTTGAGCTCGAGAGGCAGAAGTTTCTCATGATGGCCCGGTACCTCTCTTAAGGTGGACGCACCAGCCATGCGACCTCCTCCACTTCTTCTTTTTTCTCTGTGTGGCTCTATGAGGCCACACAGAAAGAATCAGGTAGCAGATCAGGGGACCACACTCAGGGGTCTAAAGAAGCCCCAGGAGCTCATACTGCTGATTGAGACACACCCGGTAGACACTCCCAGGAGAGGTGGGCTGGCGTTAACCCCAAATCATGACTCACCGGGTACAATTTTATCTCATTTTTCAAAAAGTGTGTTTTGTTTTTTTTTCTTGAGAGGCTGTTCAGATAAAGATAATGAAATGATGATTCATCTCTGTTACTTTTCCCAGGCTTCAAAGATAACCAAGAATCACAGGTTTCTGTTTTACCAAAGCAGGGTCCAGAGCATCATAAACGGTGTCATCTCATCTGGTCAAATAATGAAGGTTTTACAGGGGAGTGGAGGATTCAACTGCATTATTTTATCTACTGTATACAGTAGAATATCACTCTTCAAAGAGACAGAATATGAAAGAACAAATTTAAAAAATAAAAAAATAATCATCATCCTTTGTTAATTCAGAGACCATTTCTGAATTGTAAAAAGATTGTCATTATTACAATATTGAATTACTGCAAAAGAAACTTCCAGTCGACAACCTTGGGTTACAATCACCTGCTTGTGAAGTTTCTCCTTGGGAAGCACAGGTCCATTTGTAATAAATAGTGCTGAATGCCTCAGAGCAGCCCACACACATGTTTTTAACCCATAATGTAGCTGGTAAAAAATACTAATAAAATTGAAGACCCTCATTATCTCTTCTCATCTTATTTTAATGTATCCATCAAGCAGCTGTGTTTCAAACCCATAAGCCAAGAAATCAGGATGATGTCTTCCGCATTCTGATGTCAGATACAGGTACCTGGACTTATGTCTTTTGGGCAGAGCCAGGCTGGTAGAAGAGAAAGCCTCTCTTAGAGACTCTAGCACGGAGAAGGCAATGGCACCCCACTCCAGTACTCTTGCCTGGAAAATCCCATGGATGGAGGAGCCTGGTGGGCTGCAGTCCATGGGGTCGCTAAAAGTCAGACACGACTGAGCAACTTCACTTTCACTTTTCACTCTCATGCACTGGAGAAGGAAATGGCAACCCACTCCAGTGTTCTTGCCTGGAGAATCCCAGGGATGGGGGAGCCTGCTGGGCTGCCGTCTATGGGGTCGCACAGAGTCGGACACGACTGGAGTGACTTAGCAGCAGCAGCAGCAGCAGCAGCAGCAGCAGCAGCAGCAGAGACTCGAGCAACCCAGGTTACAGTTTCCAGGAAACCTGAGACTGAAACGCTTGGGTCAAGATGAAAAAGAAAAAAGGAAGAGGAGCGAGAGCTGACTGGACGCGCTTGAAGAGTCCCAGCGGCTGCGGGTGCACTGCGCACATGTGTGTCTGGGATCCGAGGCAGGGCGGATTTCCCTTTTATCTGAGAGATCGCTCATGGAAAAGAGGTCCTCTTTTCTCTCATCCACTTATTGTTTACAACGTTTGTATATCTGCAAAATACTTACATGGGCCGTGGTGCCTTTTTTCCTTGCTTATATTTAATTAAATTGTCATTTGAAAGAAAAGGCTCCATGACGGCAGGCGGCGCATCTCTTTCATCACTTCTGTATTCCCAGAATGGAGCATATTTCCTGGGACATAGCATGAGTTCTACTGGAGCAGAAATAACAGTGGGGAAGAAAAAGCTAGATACGAGAAATAATTTGAAAATCAGCTTGCATCACAGTGGAGGATGAATTCCAGTTATTAAAAAGCCTTGTTGATTAAATGTGAAATAACAGAGAGATACCATAACAACATAGCCATACAAATTTAGTCACCATGGTCTGACCTACAAGTGAACCAAGGAAGTTAAGCACACAATTTTCTAAAGAGCAGGAAATGAATTCAGGTATCAAGGATAATGAAGTCTATATAACCTGATTTTCCTCCCTTTGAAAAGATGAGAGAGGGTGTGCTTTAGCAGTTTTAAGCCTGATTAGCTGCCATCCTGGATGGATGGACATGGACTCAGTACCACGCCCACTAAACAGCCAGCCAAGCTGCTTCAGTCGTGTGGGCTCTTTAAGGCCCCATGGACTGCGGGCTCCAGGCTCCTCGTCCACGGGATTACCCAGGCAGGAACACTGGAGTGTGTTGCCATGTACTCCTCCAGGGGATCTTCTAGACCCAGGGGTCGAACCCGTGTCTCCCGCATCTCCTGCACTGGCAAGCAGGTTCTTTACCACTTTGTTCTTTAGCACCACGAGGGAAGCCTGGGGTTATTATGTATGTGAAAGTGAAAGTGAAAATCACTCTGCCATGTCTGACTCTTTGCGACCCCACAGACTGTAGCCTGCCAGGCTCCTCTGTCCATGGAGTTCTCCAGGCCAGAATACTGGAGTGGGTAGCTGTTCCCTTCTCCAGAGGATCTTCCTGACACAGGAATTGATTCGGGTCTCCTGCATTGCAGGCAGATTGTTTAGCCCTGAGCTACCAGGGAAGCCTGGGGTTACGTATATGGAAGTTAAAACGCACTGGACAAATTAACAGTGTTACTTAAAAGCAACAGAAACCACTCCCTTGAGAGCCTCAGAGTTGAAAAATTCTTCTGAAAGATAGGCAGCTTATTATACAACTATAAACACTGAAAGTCTGGCCAAAGGGCCAACTGTACAGCTTGATGTGGTATTTTATAACCAATTTTAGGCCCAATCTACCTCTTTTTTTCAGATCCTATGGAGCATTTAACTTCATGAGCCTAAGACTATACTATAAAACCTAATGACCCTGATAATATGCAATCATAAAGACCTGAGCTGCGCCAAACCCTCGACTACAGGAGCGGACGCATAGTATGATTCCCATCTCCCTTGAAGACCATGAGGCCACGGGACAAACCTCAGAAGCTCAGTTTTTTCACATTCTGGATTCTGGCTCAGACAAAAGTGTCTGGGTGTCAGGTGTGAATCAGTTCAGTCGCTCAGTCGTGTCCGACTCTTCGCGACCCCATAGACTGCAGCACGCCAGGCCTCCCTGTCCATCACCAACTCCCGGAGCTTCATTTTTCCTCAAGTTTCAAGGAAGGTGAAATCCAAAGAATATCCTTGGGGAAAAGAAAGTCTTGATCAACAGCCAGGCTGCACATCAGAAAGTGTTGTCAGTCTGCAGAGACTCGGAAAAGAGATGGTGTGAAGGATATGTGAAGCAACAGAAAAGAAGCCAGGGGTTCAGAGGCAAAGATGTCTAATTATAAGGTGGGAGGCAGTGCCCAGAGCAATTCCCTGGACCAAAGCAGGGAAGCTACTTGTTTCTACAGAACGTTTTTAATTTTAACCTAGGCCAGGAGATACAGGTAAAAGTTGGCAAAGTTATGTCAAGTCAGGGAAGGAGTCAGAATTTCCTTTTAAAGAGGGGTACATAGAGGGGAGCAAGATGAAGAAGACAAGAAACCACACAGTCTTCCGCAGGCACACTGATGCAGCCTGCTGGCCGGTTCAGCTTGGTGCTTCTGAGGTGAGAGCCACTGTTTTCAGTCATAATCTCTATGCTCTAGTACAGCACTGAATTTTCTATTCTTCATCTCCAAGAGTTTTCCAACTGGCAGAGAGTCTTAATACTAATAATAAAAGTCTCCTTGAGATAGGAAAAATGCCATATTATTTCTTTGCAGGATATTATTCTGGAAAACTACAATGGAGACTAGGAAAATGCACTAATTTGATTTGTCATAGAAATGGTATTTCTTTTAAGATCCAAGATAAATCAGCAAATGCTTTCAAAGCTGACATTTAATCCATGAATTCAAATCATTTCCAAGACTTATGACCCATTAGAAAGACAGTTTCAATTTCCCTTGCCCTTGTAAGAGTCTAATGTATAGCTGGCAGAAAACACATTTACACGGCACACAACCCAGGAAAAAAGTACCATTTATTGATAAGGCTTTTCAAGTTAGAAAAAAAAATGGTCTTGCTAGCCGTGTTCATTTTGATTTTTTTATCTGTCAGTAGATGGATGACCCACTCTGGTGAGGCTCCCTAAAATGTAACAGGTTAACAGACGTCCACGTGACGAAGGCAGCCTACTGGAGACTAGAAGAAGTCTCCCACAATCACCATGACAATTTCATAGCAGATGGGAATAACTAAGCTGGCTAGACGTCCATATATGGGCACAGACTCAGATACAGACACAGATATAGATATCAGTAGGATAAAGAATCAAGCTCACAAAAGAGTTGCATGAACCTATCTCCAATTTCTCTTCTTTCTCTATTCTTTACCCTTTGTTCTAAAAATGATGATTCTGCCTCAAAAATATCAGTAAAATTCATTGAAACCTCTAACAGAAATTCTCAAAGGACATTAATTCAGATTTAACATTCAGAGTCAGTATCTGTGGATACAATATCTGTTAGAGAAGATGCTCTTTTTTCCAGCAACTCATGTTTGTTATATATAATTATGAAATTGTACATATATCAATTACTATACTAGAAGAATTCTATAAAGCACAACTATAGGTTCCGCCTTTGAGGAGATTACTGTGTTCGTTTATAAGTGGAATAGACTTGTTACTATATCTGTGATTAAACAGAGGAAAAGAAATGTTATCTTTAAGGACAATTTGTCCCTGGAACCATTCACTTCAGTCGCTCAGTCGTACCCAACTCTTTACAACCCCATGAATCGCAGCATGCCAGGCCTCCCTGTCCATCACTAACACCCAGAGTTTACTCAAACTCATGTCCATAGAGTCAGTGATGCCATCCAGCCATCTCATCTTCTGTCGCCCCCTTCTCCTCCTGCCCACAATCCCTCCCAGCATCAGAGTCCTTTCCAATGAGTCAACTCTTCGCATAAGGTGGCCAAAGTAGTGGGGTTTCAGTTTTAGCATCATTCCTTCCAAAGAACACCCAGGACTGATCTCCTTTAGAATGGATTGGCTGAATCTCCTTGCAGTCCAAGGGACTCTCAAGAGTCTTCTCCAACACCACAGTTCAAAAGCATCAATTCTCGGGTGGTCAGCTTTCTTCAAAGTCCAACTCTCACATCCACACATGACCACTGGAAAAACCATAGCCTCGACTAAACAGACCTTTGTTGGCAAAGTAATGTCTCTGCTTTTGAATATTCTCTCTAGGTTGGTCATAACTTTCCTTCCAAGGAGTAAGCGTCTTTTAATTTCATGGCTGCAATTACCATCTGCAGTGATTTTGGCGCCCCCCCAAATGAAGTCTGACACCGTTTCCACTGTTTCCCCATCTATTTCCCATGAAGTGATGGGACCAGATGCCATGATCCTAGTTTCCTGAATGCTGAGCTTTAAGCCAACTTTTTCACTCTCCTCTTTCACTTTCA
>SJYF01000263.1:199859-213401 GCA_006410515.1 Procapra przewalskii | reverse complement strand
AAGGGCGGGCGGGGAGGGAACTCTGCTGGGCGCCCAGAGGGAACTGCTGGGCCAAGCTGTGAAAATAGCCCGCAGCCATCACGAGTCACTCTCGCAGCAACGAAGCATGGCAGGGGGTCACCACACAACAAGCCTCCTGAGTGTTTGGGAATTGCTTCCCCTTTGGAAAAAAGAAGAAGTACTTGGTTTTCGAAGAGCAAATAAATGCAAAATCTTCAGGTGGAGGAGAAGAGTGTGTCCTTAAAAGGACAGGACTCAGTCCATATACAGACCCCTTATTCTGGTGGGCAGTCGGGTGAGTGTCCAACAGTGTGGATAAGACGTCAGGAAATCCCACTCAGGGAACTGATCTGACACTCTCCAGAACTGGTCAAACCCCATTATAAGAAACTTAATTTTGCTAAAACTTCAGAATAACTATTTTCCATCGTTTTGTGCATTTGCCCTTCCCCCACAAATCAACACACTCTTCCTCTGAGGAGCTATTATCATATTAATACAGATTCCTCATTTATCTCTGACATTGCCGAGAACGGGATCCAGAAGAAGTAAGACTTGGTGGGAAAGGAGAAACCACTGTCCGCCTTCCCAGTCCTTTAAAGGAGCTGCGGCACCGAGCTCTGGGGTCCCCCTCAGCTGCACATACCTTGGCTTTAAGAAAACGAGTCCCACTCCTGAGTGGACAGGATTAGCAGCCGTCTTCTTTAAATCTAGGTTCCCGGCAGGCTCTCAGCCTCCCAAGCACTGTTCCCCATTGCACTGCTGTCTGAAACGCCACAGTACCTGATAGCAGACCCAGACATCTTCCCAATTTGTGGCAGGACTACCAATAGTCAAATTTCTGGCCAGTGACCTTTGGAAAAATTTAAGAGATACTAGTCTATAAAAATTCTCCATCTCCAGTTAAAAACCAAAGCAGTGTCCTTTAACCTAATTCAATGTCTCAAGAAAGTAACAGAATAACATTTCTTGGCTGAATCAATACTGCATTAAAGAAAGGTGCCATCACTGAAAAGTTATGAATACAAAGCAGCTCAGTGATGCGCTGGTGTCGTTGCTGGCTGTCTCCTTCAGTTTGCTCGCGTCACTAAACGGGAGGAGAAGGAACCCTTCTCGTGTTTGCATCTGTCAGTGAGATCCTTTTGGATTCTTCCCTGTGCAAAGGTGTTTCCCATCTTTCATTCAAAGCACTGCAGGTGCAAAAGAAGCAACCTAAAAACTGGGATGACCACTTGAGCTTATTTAATATTTGTTTATCAAAGAAAGTAAATTATTCCTGCCACTCTTTCTTTGCTTGTATTCCAGGAAATCAAGGTCACTTAGCACTGCTACTAAGTCACTTCAGTCGTGTCCGACTCTGTGTGACCCCATAGATGGCAGCCCACCAGGCTTCCCCATCCCTGGGATTCTCCAGGCAGGAACAGTGGAGTGGGTCGCCATTTCCTTCTCCAGTGCGTGAAAGTGAAAAGTGAAAAGAAAGTCACTCAGTTGTGTCCGACTCTTCGCGACCCCATGGACCGCAGCCCACCAGGCTCCTCTGTCCATGGGATTTTCCAGTCAAGAGTACTGGAGTGGGGTGCCATTGCCTTCTCTGTCACTTAGCACAAATATATAAAAAGTTTATAAAAATTAAGCTTTTTAAAAGATCCATATCACTGATAGAAAAAGAACTCTAAAAATCAATAAGGAAGACACAAACACCTAAATGGAAATTATAATACCTGGAGGGAAGGCAGGTTTATTAAAACAGACATCTTTTCTGTCACTGTCGAGTAATAAATTAGCAAATTTTTTCTGAAAAATAAGTTCATTATCAAAATCCTTAAAAACATTTCACCCTATGATAAAGCAAGTTTACATCCAGTTTAAAAGAGGAAAGGAGGAAAAAACTTCAGGCATAAGTAAGAATGCTGATGGGTGGTCTCTGAAAGTATTAATCACATCATTTGATTCCTGGGAAATCAGGCTCTGCATAGTAACCAGCAGTAAGCTATCCAGAATGGGCACTAGAGGTCACTATCCATAGTAACCATCCAGGTCACCATGGTACCTGGCACACAGCAAAAGTTTAAAAACTGTTTGTTGACGGAGTACAGCACACAAATAAATGTTATTCATTTTAAAAAGGGATAGTTGGGGAATTTGGGGTCGACATGTACATGCTGCTGTATTTAAAATGGATAACCAACAAGGCCCTGCTGTACAGCACGGGGAACTCTGCTCAGTGTCATGCGGCAGCCTGGGTGGGAGGGGAGTTTAGGGGAGAATAGACCCATGGATATGTATGGCTGAGTCCCTTTGTCCACCTGAAACCATCACAACATTGTTAATCAGCTATCCTTCAATACAAAATTAAAAGTTTAAAAATAAATAAAATAAAATCCAGTGTTACTTAAAATGGCATCTACCCACAGGCAACACCAGCTCTACCTGTGGGCTGATGGGGAAGCTCACCTGGGCCCCGTTCGCATCTGCCCATTCACAGCTTTGGAGGAAACCAGTTTTTAATAAGCCCTCTAGGTGATTCTGATGTAGACAAAGATTGTGGAGCACTAGAATATTATGCAGTTTTCAAAGATCAAAATCTCTTGGCTTCAATCTATTTTTAACAACATTTTTCTCTACCACCAGAGTAAGCAATCTGATTCTCCCAGAGCCGAAGCCCAGTTCCTTTCTCAGCCCAGATTCCTCTGGGAACCCAACGCAGAAAGAAGCTTACAGGTATGGAAGACTCTACTGAATTTTCCTTGCCAAGTTTTATTAGGATCCTGCCAGCGACTGTGATTGAAAATCTCCAGATTCCGGAGACTGTCAGAACTATGTTTAAAGTCTGACTGGACTACTTATTTAACTTGAAGAAATTATTTAACTTCTCTGTGTTTCGATTTCTCTAGCTACAGAGTGGGGCTAAAGCGCCTGAGTGCCAACCCTTGAGAGTGGCCGTGAAATATCATAATACAAAGTCTATAAAGCTTTTGAATAGCATATAGTAAATCTCTAATAAATATTAATCCCTTTTCCTTAGATCAGTATTGGTTCCCTTAAGATACTGTATCTGTGCTTGGTAAACAGGAAGTTATATAAACACATATCTTACCATTTTGGTATCTGTCTCAGAATTTGACACATGCTTAGTTATTCATAAATACTCAATGACTGGCTGATTGACAGGTGTCGGGAAGGTTCAAGAATTCAGCCCTTTGAACCTCACTGCACTGTATGAAACCACCTGAGTGAAAAAAGGCATGCTTAAGCCGTCATCACCAAAAGAGTCGTGCTTGTGGATGCAGTGTGGCCACACTCCTTTACCAGGCGCTGCCACCCTCTGCCATCTGTGCTTTTCTTCTAAAAGCAATCAGTCCAGTTCAGCTCAGTCGCTCAGTCATGTCCGACTCTTTGCGACTCCATGAATTGCGGCACGCCAGGCCTCCCTATCCATCACCTACTCCCAGAGTTTACTCAGATTTGCGTCCATCGAGTCCGTGATGCCATCCAGCCATCTCATCCTCTGTCGTCCCCTTCTCCTCCTGCCCCCAATCCCTCCCAGCATCAGAGTCTTTTCCAAGGAGTCAACTCTTCCCATGAGGTGGCCAAAGTACTGGGAGTTTCAGCTTGAGCATCATTCCTTCCAAAGAAATCCCAGGGTTGATCTCCTTCAGAATGGACTGGTTGGATCTCCTTGCAGTCCAAGGGACTCTCAAGAGTCTTCTCCAACACCACAGTTCAAAAGCATCAATTCTTCAGTGCTCAGCCTTCTTCGCAGTCCAACTCTCACATCCTTACATGACCACAGGAAAAACCATAGCCTTGACTAGACTGACCTTAGTCAGCAAAGTAATGTCTCTGCTTTTGAATACGCTATCTAGGTTGGTCATAACTTTCTTTCCAAGGAGTAAGTGTCTTTTAATTTCATAGCTGCAGTTACCACCTGCAGTGATTTTGGAGCCCCCAAAAATAAATTCTGCCACTGCTTCCCCTGTTTCCCCATCTCCTTCCCATGAAGTGATGGGACCGGATGCCATGACCTTTGTTTCTGAATGTTGAGCTTTCAGCCAACTTGGTCTCTTCGAATATCTAGCAGGCTGCCTTTCAAGCAGAAAACCCCTGGATGACATCTACCAAGCCAGAATGAGAGACAGCACACAACTTCCAGATGACTGGAAGGGAAGGGAAATTTTGAAAACACTCAAAAGAGAAGAACAAAAGGAATTTAGTTTGTTGTTTTGTTTTTTTTTAATTGGCAATACAAATTGGAAAGACAACACTCTGAGACCAGTTGGAACACGGGGCAGAAAAATCCATCAAAATGAGGCAGCAGGTCCTCCTGTGGGAGCCCACTTTAAAGCAGACTCTATCTTTCACCATAACAAACCCTCCACATTTCAAACTGATTCTTAAGAGAAGAAACACACACACACACTCCTAGAGACTGAGTAATTTCAAATGAATCAGAGGGACAGAGCTGTTAGTTCTTACTTTGTTCCTAGCACTGCAGGAGTGCCTGGGGGAACAGGTGAGACTTGGTCCTTGCCATGCAAGAGCATAAAGATCCACAGACAAGCACATGAATGTGTAAGTGAGATGGAGACTTACAGTCACCTTACACAGGCTGGATTAAGATGCAGCAGGTGTACTGATGGTGGGGAGAGGGCAGAGGCTGAAATGGCTTATCTTGAGATAAATCTCTAAAGATGAGTGGGTCCTCTGAAGCCTTGCTTCCCAGAGTGTGGTCTATGGGCCAGTAGCATCACATGGGGGCTTGGTAGAAATGTGAAGCTCAGGCCTTTCTCCAATTTTACTGAAGCAGATTTTGTTCTTGTCTTTTACCAGAATCCCCAGAAGATTCATGGGTACATAAGCCTTTGAGAAGTGCTATATAAAGCGGTTTCCAAGGATTGTTAAACGCAGAGAACTGATTGCAGTAAGCTGATTAAATGAGATGAGATACCAAGATAGTGTCTGCCGAGTTTAAAACAGAGGTCAATGATCCAAATTTAGCCCACACATGTACGTTTATTAGGACTGTAAAGTGCTTTAAACATTGAGAAATTTCTAACAGAACTTCAGAAACTGACAATAGTGTTAACCAACTACACTCAAACACAAAACAAAAATCTAAAAAAAAAGAATCCAGATTTCCTGATTTTCTTAGGAAAGAAAATCAGACTTTTTGTAAAACTGGACCCCTGTTCTGAAAACACAAAGGTGATTGGGCTAATAGCCCAAAAGCAAAGGGCTACACAGAGTGCCAGTTTCAGACAAAGGCGAGCCCGCGATCGCCTCAGACTCAGGCCTTCATTCGTGACCTTATTACCTCTCTGGGCCCCAACAGACCCTTCTTTTCTGAAATTTTTACTGGAGCATAGTTACTTGACAATGTTACGTTAGTTTCTGCTGCACAGCAAAGGGAGTCAGTTTCATTTATGCGTCTATACCCTCCCTGTCTCCACAGAGCAGTAAGCTCCCTGTGTGCTGGGCATGTTCTCATTGCTGTTGATTCTGTACACGGTATCAGCAGCGTGTTAATATAGAAGTCAGTCGGTTCAGTCCAGTCCAGTCCAGTCGCTCAGTCGTGTCCCACTCTTTGCGACCCCATGAATCACAGCACGCCAGGCCTCCCTGTTCATGAGTCAGTCTCAGCCTCCCAGTTCGCACCGCCGCCCTTTCCCCACTGATGTTCACGTGTTTGTTCTCTGTGTTTGCGTCTCTATTTCTGCTTTGCAAATAGGTTCATGTATACCATTTTTCTGGATTCCATATATATCTGTTGATATACTCTGTTTTTCTCTTTCTGACTCACTCTGTATGGCAGTCTCTAGGTCCGTCTGTTTATCTGCAAATGACACAATTTCTTTTTATGATTGGGCAATATCCCGCTGTATATGTGTGCCACCTTTTCTTTACCCATTCCTGCTGATGGACACAGGTTGCTTCCATGTCCTGGTTATTGTAAATAGTGCTGCAGTGAACATCAGGGTACACATATCTCTTGGAATTATGGGTTTTTTTCTGAGTATATGCCCAGGAGTGGGAATGTTAAGTCATATAGTATTTCTGTTTTATAAGAACCTCCACACCGTTCTCCACAGTAGTTGAACCAGTTTACATTCTCAGCAACATTATGAGAGGGTTCACTTTCCTCAACACCCTCTCCAGAGTTTACTGTGTGTAGATTTTTTTTGATGATGGCCATTCACCACCTCATGCGAAGAGCTGACTCATTGGAAAAGACTCTGATGCTGGGAAGGATTGGGGGCAGGAGGAGAAGGGGACGACCGAGGATGAGATTGGCTGGATGGCATCACGGACTCGATGAACGTGAGTCTGAGTGAACTCCAGGAGATGGTGATGGACAGGGAGGCCTGGCGTGCTGCGATTCATGGGGTCGTGAAGAGTTGGACACGACTGAGCGACTGAGCTGAACTGGACTGATTCTTACCAGTGTGAGGTGGCGCCTCACTGTAGCTGTAGTTTGCATTTTTCTCATAATTAGTGATGTTGGGCATTTTTTCACATGCCTGTTGGGCTGGGAGCCAACTCTGCTTCTGAGCAAGATGGGAGAGACAGGACTGCAGGTACAGAGGAATTCAGGGCTGATGAGAGACCCTTCCTGTGAAGATGAATGTGTAGGAAATGCCAGTAGAAAAAGAGAGGAAATAGGAGATGGGGAAGGATAGGGGACATTATTCTGGAAGGAAAAAGAAGATGCTATCCAGAAGGGCTTAGCCCACCTCTCCCCCCAGGCAGCTGGAAGGCTGAGGTGGCTCAGACAGAATTTTTCATGTGCTTACCCAGAAGGCTAAGGAGTTTCTGCCTGAAAACTCCATACATTCTAAACAAGCAAGGGCAAGAAAGTGAAGCAGTAGGAACAGGAAATTTGCAGGAAGAGTGAACGTTTTGGAGTGCAACCCACTGTCAACAATGGGGGCAAGAAGCCACTGAAATATGAAGGTGAATTTTCAGGTGATGGTGGGAATCCTGCTGGTGTCAGGGAGCAGAGAAGAGAAACAGCAAGCTCTGGGCGTGTGGTGTGCCTAGATTCTTCCCTCTGGCTACAGCGAGCACCCCAGGACTGAAGAAGTGCCCGAGTGGGTGGGCTAGGGTTTGCAGGCTGAATGAAGAAGGTCAAGCAGGTACAGATGTTGCCGGTGTAGACAAGAGGGGCTGGAGTCACCTGCCACGAAGTCCTGGGTACATGGCAAAGCAAAGAACACTGTGAAAGCGACAGGAAGCTTAGAGAAGAAAGAGCAAACAGAGGAACTGGAGGTGCCGGCGACTCACGA
This sequence comes from Procapra przewalskii, assembly GCA_006410515.1. Lineage (NCBI taxonomy): Eukaryota > Metazoa > Chordata > Mammalia > Artiodactyla > Bovidae > Procapra > Procapra przewalskii. Next base: position 206,118 of record SJYF01000263.1, on the reverse strand, counting down.
AGGAAGGCACTGGAAGAGCCGACCCGCGGTCACTGGTGGAACTGGGACTTGAACTCAGGATCTCTGACTCCAAAACCTATACCCTCTCTGCTCTAACCCCCATCTCTGTGAGTCACCCAGAAATACAAGGATATGTCTCCACAGTTCTGAGATGGCGTAAGTGGGGTCTGTCTGCCCCGGAACCCCTGATGCGAAGCGCTGGAAAGCCGTCTGTACACAGTGACAGAAGGTGGATGCCTCCTCCACTTGGATTTTATTCCCCATTTCCTCAGGTCAGCTGTTTTTTAATATTCTATTAAAGTTCAAAGTAAGGCCAAGGCAGGGATATTTATATATCATCATCTCTAAACCTGCCTGTTCAAAAGAGGGCAAACAACTGTTACCCCAGTTCCGTGTACGTTAAAGAAGCAGAACTGTAAACACTGAGATTCTGGCTTCAAATTACCACTTTCATAACCGTAAAAAACTCTCCTGCACCCCTGAAGATTCGTTAAACTGTCATAATGATTCTAACCATTATTTTCATTCTTACTCTTAACACTGAAACATTAAAACTTCAGAATGTAAATATCAAAAGTACTACCAAGACAGTGGGCCCACCAAAAATCAAAAAATACCTGTTGCGGATTCATGTTGATGTATGGCAAAACCAGAACAATATTTAAAAGCAATTAACCTCCAATTAAAATAAATAAATTTATATTAAAAAAATAAGCGAACTTAAATACATGCTTAACCCCAACCTGTACCGTTGATCATGACCGTCAGGAGAGTGATTGCTTACATTTCCATGCTACTTTTTTAAAGTGATTTTCTCATGCTTTATTTTACTTTAGTTCACTTGAGTGATTATCAAATGTGAGGGCTATATGCATATTACACCCTCAGTCATCCAATAATTAAAAATATAAGTTCAGATTTGGAAGGCGTGTATTTTCTAACATATATGAGTTTGAAACAGTAGTAGAAAAAACTGCCAGTAGGTGTGAAGTTTTTAAGCACTGCTTTAGCAGTTGAGGAAAACTCCTTAATTGAGCAAGGAAGAAATAACCAAGAGAAGGAGATTGTTAGGCAATGAAGAAATGTATTCGGTTCACATTTATCCCAGAAAGCTCATTTCCTCTCCCTAAATCAGCAACTGAGGAGAGAAGAGGCATTCTGGAGGGCATGCAGCCACCCCCAGAATAACTGCAGAAGGGTTTTGGAGAAGTTAGTCACAGTTCACAAATTATTTGCATTCGGTAAGCCTCAGTTCCGTATTAGATAGCTCTCTACCATGTGAAAGGAATGAAAACAGCTGACAGTGCTGGTAGCTGACTTAGGCACGCATTTCACAAGCTCTATGTAGCAGTCAGACCCCTACTAAACTTTACTTACACACGTGGTGTGGCTGCATAAAAACAGGCCAAAATGCACTGTAATCAGTATGTTAGTTTTTATCCCCAAAGAAAGTTTAACTCAATAAAGGCCAGTAAGTATCAATATGAAAGATATTAGCAAAGAATGCTAAACCATCAGCCTGAGGAGGGGCCCTGATATACACACTGCTGTATTTAAGATGGACAACTAGTGGGACCCCACTGTGCAGCACAGGGAACTCTGCTCAACGTCACGCAGCAGCCTGGGTGGAAGGGTGGCCTGGGGGTGAATGAACGCAAGTATGTGTATGGCAGAGTTCCTTTGCTGTCCACCTGAGACATTACATTGTTAATCGGCTATGCTTCAACATAAAATGAAAAGTTTAAAAAAGAAATAAAAAGAGGTCCTGGTCCACCCGTATATTTCATCGGCCACCTGAGAGGTTTTCATTCATAACTTGGTGTAAACAGTGTGTTTTGAGCATTCTGGCTCATGAAAGGATTCAGTGTACTCATATGCCTCCTGGAGTGAAAATAGATAATTGGATGTCTGAATCGGTCTATGTCTAAGTAATCTTACTTTTGTAGTCATTCAGTCACTAAGTCACATCCTACTTTTTGTGACCCCATGGACTGCAGCACACCAGGCTCCTCTGTCAGCCACTATCTCCTGGAGTTTGCTCAAACTCGTGTCCATGGAGCCAGAGAGGCTATCTTATCATCTCCTCCCCTGTTGCCTTCTTCTCCTTTTGCCCTCAATCTTTGCCAGGGTGTTTTCCAATGAGTCAGCTCTTTGCATCAGATGGCCAAAGTATTGGAACTTCAGCAAAAGTCCTTCCAATGAATACTCAAGGTTGCTTTCCTTTAGGATTGACTGGTTTGATCTCCTTGCAGTCCAAGGGATTCTCAGCCTTAGTTTAGCTATTTACAAAAATGTGTAGTTTATTAGCATGGATTCAGTTCTTCTTAGCTAACTCTTTCACTGCTTTACTAAGTGCTCAATTTTAAACTGTGGTCATCGAAATTAATTATTTAGACAATGTTCGTTGCATTTTTTTCATTTTTCTGTATTTTAAAAATTGAACCGGATGACTCGTGCTGACGCCCCTCCTCCCTTTCCTGTGTCTCCCGCTTGAGTGGGTTCCTTTTAACACTGACAGCCAAGAACCTGATTCTGATGAATCTGGATGAGTCACCTCTGCCCAAGATTCTGTGCTGGGTGCTGTGAAGTTCAAGTAGACATCATGGTCAATTCCTGCATGCAGAGCACTCCCAACGTGTCACTAAACATACTCAGTCTATAAATAGGAGCTGAGATGGGCAGGGTTTCCGCCCACCCTTCCAGCTCTTTCACCACATCATTCTACCTGTGCTCCAGGAACACAGAAGAACTCACAGTTAACCCAGAAGATTGTGCTGCATCAATTTCCACACTGTCGACTCTGTCAGAATAACCTCATTTTCCTGCAGACACCTTTATCCAACCTGTCTGCAACGCTTGCCTCATCTATGAAGCCATTTTGGAAGTGAAAGAAATGCCTGGTCTGTCTTCTCTTCCTTCACTATATTCTAAACTGGCTTGGGTCACAGCACCCAGCAGGTGTAGACTAACACTTTCAGAACCCAGAGAGAGCGAATGCAAGGATGTGAACTGAGCTGCCCCTCACCACAGGCAGTTGGTGCTTGATTCTCTAGAATCTTCTGAGAACATTTATGAAACATATTCCATTACTGTGCCCCTGGGCACAGAGGAGGGACACACTTATCCATGGGGATTTGTCCTCCATTGTTCCCTGGTGATCCTGAGGGCATTAACCAGGCCACCTTCTATACAACACAAATGTGAAAGCTTAGCAGATGTTCTCCTTGACCTCAAAAGATCTGCAAGGAAAGAAGCAGGTCTTATGCAGTATGGGTGTGATGCCAGACACTATCAATCGGCCCCCATGTGAAACCAATCCAGATCCCCAGGCTGGGTCACGTCTAGTGCCTGGAGGCAGTGGTGGGGCTTAGAATGTAAAGCATAATTCACAACTATGACTACAGAAAATTCATCAAATGTTTCCAGCTTGTCACACACCCCACCAGAATAGTTCTGATACAGGTCATGACAGAAAGTACAATGATCTAGGAGAAAGTGCGTGTATCCAGCATGTATATTTCCAATATCTACTCAATATCTATTCCAGTATCTTCCAATATCTTCTCTAGCTAAAATGTGCTATGTTTTGATGCTGCCTGATTTCTTTCAGGCACCAACCTTTTTCTTGGGAAAACTCCAGGAGATAGCCAGGGACAGGCAAGCTGGTGTGCTGCAAGCCATGGGGTCCTGAAGCATTGGACACAACTTGGCGACTGAACAACAGCAAAACACACCTGCCTTCTGACATGTGTGCTGTATCTTCTGAGTAATGTTGGTGAGGACTCACACTTTTATCTCCTTTGCAAGCACAATTTATGAGCTCACTTTTATTACTTTTCATGCAATAATCTGTCTTAAGAGCTAGCTGACAAGCCTAAAGCACATGCTGAGCCCCACAATGGCAATGTCCACCCTGCTTTCTAGTCTCAGATTCCGTATCTGTCTTCGTCTACTTTCCTCCCAACTCTCTCCATTCCAACCTCACAAGTTCATTTTCATAACTTGGTCCATTAATCCAATTCCTTGGAAATTAGGTTTGAGCAAAAGTATGATAGTTTCCAAAAAATAATACAGTGGCTTTGAGTTGATATTTAAACATAAAAATGTTACTCTTGAATGAGCAGGGCACAAGTGGGGATTTGTAGGGTTTTTTCCTCAATTCACTGGCTCACTCTGAATGGAAGAAATTCTTAAACTGTGCTTGGATTAAAGGTGAAAGGAGATACCCTGAAGGAATAAAATATGGACCAAAATGCCCACATCTGGCTCCACCTGCTTGAGAATGCTGCTCCTGGAGAGAAGCTGTGAGCAGTTCAAAACCAGAACAGGAAGTTTCCTTGGATGAAATTCTCAGCCTCTGCTGGAAAATGACATTGCCAGATGTCTGCCCACTCCCATTTCCCCTAAACAGATCAAAGCTTCAACATCAATAGAAGAAAAAGGGTGGGAAGGGAGGGAATGTTTCTGAACCCTGCTGGGAAACAGGCCTGTCAATGATCTTGAAGTAGATCAGTGATTTCTCTCAATAAACTGATACCCGGGCTTTCCAGAAAGCATTTAGAAACAAAAGGCAAAGCTTAGCCCATTTTTCTTTTTTCTTTGAAAGGCTAATTGCTGCTGCTGCTGCTAAGTCGCTTCAGTCGTGTCCGACTCTGTGCGACTCCATAGAAGGCAGCCCACCAGGCTCCCCGTCCCTGGGATTCTCCAGGCGAGAGCACTGGAGTCGGTTGCCGTTTCCTTCTGCAACGCGTGAAAGGGAAAAGTGAACGTGAAGTCGCTCAGCCGCGTCCGACCCTCAGCGACCCCGCGGACTGCTCCTACATCTGCATAAACCATTTTTAAGAGATTCCTAGGAGGTCCACGAGGGAGGATTCTTTCTCTTTTAATATGCGCATTTGCTCGTTCCGGGCTGTGCCGGTCTCCGCTGCGCACCCCGGCTTCCTCCAGGGCCGAGCGGGGCGCGGGGCTGCTCTTGCGGCGCTGCACTGGCTTCTCGCGGCTCTTCCTCCTCCTCCACAGGCTCTGGAGGCTCGGGCTCCGGCAGCTGCAGCCACAGGCTTTTAGTCGTTTGCAGCATGTGGAATCTTCCCAGACCAGGGATAGAACCCACATCCCCTGTATTGGAGGTGGATTCTCATCCACTCCACCGCAAGGGAAGTCCGAGAGAGTATTCTTATTCTTGAACAGGACATTCTCAATCATCCAGATAGTATCTGTTACTGTGTAAGTCCAGACACACCACCCTCCTTCTCTTCCACATTCAGAAAGTGCTGGGAGACCAGTGGATAAAGTTTCTGGCCTCACAAAAGGGGAAATAGCAAAGAAGGCGGATGAGCAGGGAAATTTTTCAAAGTCTCTTAAAAACCACCTAAAACTACCTTACTAACACTGCCAAGGTGGACTGAAGTTGGCAGAGAAACTCTAAGTTCCTACAGGAGGAAAAAGCCTGATTGATCCAATACTTACGCTGAGCTCCTGCCCTTCTAACCGGAATCTGTGCTAGGAGGGAGGAGGAGGGAGGCGGGGAGAGAGGAACATCTTGTCATCAGTGCGCCAGGTGGTACATAAAATGATTTCATGTGCACGCTCTCACTCTAGCACGTCTAATGGTTATGTGGGAGACTGGGGGTCAGTCAGCGGAAGGGCACACAATTGTGGAGGAAGCTCATGTTTAGAGAGACAAGGCAGCAAAACTGTGTCGAAGATTAATTCATGAGATGACCTTGAGTCACCCTCAAATCTCTCCACGCCATGGAACCCTCACCATTAAACTGAAGGGATCGTCCTATGTAATATTTAAGGTCTAATATCCTATGATTTAATGATAAACTTCAACAGAAATCTATTATTTGAGCCACTTTCCCTTTCCCTCTCCCTTCCACCTCACCAGTATTATCAGCACATATTTCACTGGGCTATCTCCTTTTATTTATGGTTGTAGAATGTGAAATTCTATTCAAGAACTGGATGGCAGGGGTCACTTCCTAACAAACTGCATATAAGACACCATGAGACATTCAAAACAGTTTTCTTCCAGCCAAACTGTTCTGTATTTATGTCTCGTAACAGACACTCTTATACACCAACAGCAGAATCCCAAGAGCTTCTGGAGTCACCTGTTTTTCTCTTTCTTTTCAATTAATTTTTAACTGGAGGCTAATTGCTTCACAGTGTTGTGCTGGTGTGTGCCACACAGCAACCTGAATCGACTGTAAGTATACGTATGTTTCCCGCCTCTTGAACCTCCCTCCCACCACAC
>SJYF01000263.1:188842-199826 GCA_006410515.1 Procapra przewalskii | reverse complement strand
CCCCCACCTTATCCCTCCTGTTTTTAAGCAAGTCTAAGGTACCTCGGTACTGGGCTCCAGAATATGAAAGTCTTCCATGGAGAACCAAGTCCACAGAAAGAACGATGCTGTGCAGCAGTGAAGCCAGTTCATTCACTCTCCGCTCCCTCCTCCTAAGAGAACAAGTTCAAAAGCAGGAAAGGAGTATGACAAGGGTGTATATTGTCACCCTGCTTACTTAACTTACATGTAGAGTACATCATGCAAATCACCAGGCTGGATTAATCGAAGCTGGAATCAAGATTGCTGGGAGCAATATCAACAACCTCAGAAATACAGATGACACCACTCTAATGGCAAAAAGTGAAGAGGAGCTAAGAAGACTCTATTTCCCCCCCACCCCCCACAGTGGTCATGCACAGATGTGACAATCAGGCCATAAAGAAGGCGGATGCTTTCAGATTGCAATGTGGGAGAAGACTCTTGAGAGTCCCTTGGACTGCGAGGAGATCAAACCAGTCAATCCTAAAGGAGATCCACCCTGAATATTCACTGAAAGGACTGCCACTGAAACTCCAGCACTCTGGCCACCTGATGTGAAGAGCTGATTCATTGGAAAGAACTTGATTCTGGGAGAAACTGAAGCCGAAAGGGGAAGGGTGGTGGCAGAGGATGAGATGGTTAGACAGTGTCACCAATTCAGTGGACACGAATATGAGCAGACTATAGCAGATGGTGGAAGACAGAGAAGCCTGGCAAGCTGTGATCCATGGGTACACAAGATTCAGACAAAACTGAGTGACTGAACAACAACAAGGCTTCTAAAGCAGAAGCAAATTTGTCTGAGGTGTGTGGGACAAAGGAGGACGCAGATTTCGTCCCTGGACTCCGAAGATGAAGGTGAAGGGCTCCAGGGTGAAGGGTGTGGATGGTGGCAGAAGCAGTGATAAAGGCTCCTTCTGGCCCAAAGCCTGGCCATGCAGGTGCCCACCTCACGACTTGTATCCTGAGGAGACCCCAGGGTTGTAAATCAGGCAACTATTGAGACAAGAAAGATGCAAACGTCTGCAGGGGCAGCCCTGGAGAGTGATATCTAGGATCGACACTTTTCTCCTATCCTTAGGGTAATGAGAAATGATAGCAACTGAAATCAATGAATCCTTATTACTGCTTTATATGTTTTGCCTTATTTAAATGTGGCAATAATCCTCTCAAGGAGGTACCACGATTAAATGTCTTCACAGTGCTATCATCACCCTCACCTTATAGACAGGAAAACTCAGTATGAAAAAGATGAAGGTGATGGCCCAGACTTGCACCGCTAATGAAGGCAGTGTTGATGCTCACACTCTGCTCTTTGACAAAAGAATTCCTCTTTGCAGACGTTCTGATGTCCTAGGTGTTGAGAAGGCTTAATTTTTAAAAGATAGTCTAAATTCTAACAAGCTGAAGTGAGATGAATTCAGCATCTAGCTTGAGGACTGGGCGTTACAGCCAGTCTGTCTCTCCCCTCCCTTAGTTGCCCTAGGTGGTGAGCTTGCTGTTCTCCAGGACCATGTATCCCTTTTACATTAGGTTCTCTTGTGACTTTGAGGCATGGTAAGCAAAGCTGGAATTCTCTGTTTCCCATGCGACTGTAGGCATGGGAGACCTTGAACAGAAATCCTGACTGTTTAAAATGCTGATGGACCAGTGCACATCAAGGTCTCATGAGACAACCCAGCGGTACATTTTTAAACAATCATTCCACACTGAGGGGTAGAGGGAGAGCCCCATTTGCAGGCTCGTTTCTGGCACCGTGTCCAAGTGCCCTCCTCTGAGCTGCCATCGCGCGTCATGCTGCCTAGCGCATCTGCTCACTGGGGGCCTGCAGACGCCTCAAGCAGTGAAAATGCTGCCTATGATAACACAGCTTTTAAGTCTGACAAACGAGTGTGATTTTAATGGATAAATAAAGCTGGATCATGCAGACATATATATTATGCTCTATCTTGTTATTAGAGAATAGATCATTACACATTATGTACATGGATATAGACCCAGTCACAGACGTGAACGTAGACGTGGTCATAGACGTGGACACAGTCATTCACAGAGACACAGAAATAGTTAGAGAATAGATATAAATACATGTAAACATAGGCACAGACATAAACATTTGTTATTGTTCAGTTGCTAACTCTTTGTGACTCCATGGACTGTAGCCCGGCAGGTTCCTCTCACCATGGAATTTTCTCAGCAAGAATACTGGAGTGGGTTGCCATTTCCTTCTCAAGGGCATCTTCCTGACCCAGAGACTGGACCTGTGTTGCACTGGCAGGCAGAGTCTTCATCACTGACCCACCAGGGAAGCCCACTCATACAGACGTATGCATATCCACCCACGTGGACATAGTCACGGACATACACATATGCATGGGGACAGACACAGTCATAGACGTACACATAGGCAGACACATGGACACAGTCGTACATACTGGCACAGGCACAGTCGTAGACCAACAGACACAGACTCAGGCACAGGCACAGACACAGACGCGACGCTGACATGCACGTGAACACACATTCAGTTCAGTTTCTCAGGTGTGTCTGACTTTTTGCAACCCCACAGACTGCAGCAGGCCAGGCCTCCCTGTCCATCACCAACTCCAGGAGTTTACCCGAACTCTTGTCCATTGAGTTGGTGATGCTATCCAACCATCTCATCCTCTGCTGTCTCTTTCTCCTCCTGTCTTCAATCTTTCCCAGCATCAACGTCTTTTCAAATGAGTCAGCTCTTCGCATGAGGTGGCCAAAGTATTGGAGTTTCAGCTTCAGCATCAGTCCTTCCAATGAACACTCAGGACTGATTTCCTTTAGGAGCGACTGGTTAGATCTCCTTGCAGTCCAAGGGACTCTCAAGAGTCTTCTCCAACACCACAGTTCAAAAGCATCAATTCTTCGGTGCTCAACTTTCTTTATAGTCCAACTCTCACATCCATACATGACTACTGGAAAAATCATAGCCTTGCCTAGATGGACCTTTGTTGGCATAGTATGAACACTTATTGTAAGGGTTCAAATCCAAGCTCACAGTTTTCATGACAGATCACATATACTTTCTAAACTTCCTAATCTATACAGTGGAAACTATGGTAACTATGATGTTAAGGGGGCCTAAAATTGAGATACCTGGATTTTAACCACAGCAAGCCCACTGGCTTCCTCAGCTGTCTCAAACCTGCCCCAGAAGTTTAGCCTGCACCCTGTGAGACAACCTACACCCCTTTTTATCTCAGGATATGGTTTAGATATTTATGTTTAGGATATGAATGTGGCCAGGTGTTTGCTTTGTAGGATCAGTGTGACTTTAATATTCACTTTATTTCAGGAGTCCTGATGCCAAATGATGGTTGCGACATTATTGCTCAGTGTATTACCCCTTGGATCATGATAACAGGAGCAGAATCTTGATCCAGAGAGAAATTATTTATTGTGCTGACTGGCAAATATGTTAATATATAAAGGACCTAAAGATAAGATTCTGAATGAAACCCCAAATATAATAACTTAATTATTTGTATGTTTCCCTCTCTTATTTATGGTTCTACTATTTGCTATGAGCTATGGGATAATGTGATAATTGGAAGAAGCTGAATTAACAGGGGATATACAAAGAGAACTTGAGTCTACCTAAATAAGGATTTCCAGTACTAATGCTCCATGGAAGGCATTCAGGTCCAGCTATTAGTGAGGAACTTAAGCCCCAGCTATTAGTGAGGAACTTAAGACTCATATTAACAGATCATCTGACTTTCTTCAAGAGGTGCACATCAAAATTTATCTAAGAAACCTTCAAGATTTTAAATACTGGAAACCACCTAAAAATTTTTTTTTAGTAACATGAGGACTAAATACTTGTGTCAGCAAGCCAAATTCAGCCCAGTGCAACCAGTTCCAACCTATAACAATTGTTTTAAAGGATCACCTCCCTGAGCTGGGCAAGAGGGCATGTCTGTGTGCATTGTGAGGGGAATAAGTTTCTCACACGCTGCAAGCATAACTGCTCTATTCTCCCAGTCGAGCTGCAGAAATCGTCAACAGTGATTCTTGGTGCCAGTTTCAAACAATGCCAACATTCTTAGTTCTACTGCGGATCAAGAGAGATCCCACCACAAAACACCAAACGGTACTTGGCGCATACAAGTGGATTCTATAAACACGCCTGCTTCCTTCTATGACTTATTATAATCACTTTCCAATCATCCTTCGAAAGAGTTACTCATCAATGTCTATGGCAACTCAACTCTGTTTGGAAAGGGACTTGTGGGTTCGCCAGTGAACAATGTTATGACAGCAGCTTCGAAATCATAAAGTTCCATCTGCAATTAGAAAATCAGCAAGGCGGCTCTTCATCGGCACAATAGATGCCAGAAGTCTGCCTGCAGCTGTGTGCATTTTGTCGGCAAAAGGGAGAAGGCTGCACTCGGAGCTCTGAGATACCTTTCCTGTGTTGTAAAGGAAGTACAGCCTCCACTCAAAATGCCAGTGATCTCAGGCAGAAAACGTGACTGGCACCCTGTCCTTTCAGGAGGATAGATACTAATCGCATATTCCATCAGGGTCAAACCACTTCACTGCGCTGGTACTAAGTGACCTTGCATCTGAGTATAAGTAGCTGCAACGTCCTATGTGGGCAGCAGCAAAGAGAGGAGCCACCGCCAGGAGCAACCTAAGACGGGAACACATCACATGTCAGAACAAACAGGAACTCCAACTCTGAAATACTCTGAACCCAGAATGAAATGCTGAGGACAAAAACAAGAGAGACCAAGACAGAAACAGAGGCAGAGATTTCAACTGGTTCCCAAAGTGGAAATGATGCTGGCTGGCTTCCTAATTTCCTTGGGGTTGGATCAAAATCTCTGAAATTACAGAAGATGGCATGCCTGCCAAAGACCAGCGTCATTTAAGAAAACCCGCAATTTTCTTTTAGCTCTCATTTCCATTTAAAGTTGAATCATTCTATCCTGCAATAATTTTCAGCATAAAAATAGAAAGAAATCCATCTGTGTGACTGCCAGAGAGGTAATAAAACCAAAGGCAAAACAGGATTGAAAGGTCCTCCTAACAAATAACTTTTTTAACAGATCCACACAGTGGAGGAGTGGAGTGGATTTAACTTGACACTCTTTCCTTTAATTGCAGGTAAATTAGCTGAGAGAGGAGACTGTGTAATAGACATCTAACAGCTAAATGCCATCAACTCTTTGTAAATGTACTGAACCCAATCTACGCCTACTGATTTCATCCTATTTTCCTATAAACAGATGAACTGTGATTCAAGGCAAAAAATATAAATTAGAGGTTGACATGTCAGCCAGGGTAAAAGGAAGACTGGGCTTCCCTGGTGGCTCAGTGGTAAAGAATAGCCTGCAATGCAGGAGACATGGGTTTGATCCCTGGGTCAGGAAGATCCCCTGAAGGAGGAAATGGCAACCACTCCAGTATTCTTGCCTGGAGAGTCCCACGGACAGAGGACCCTGATGTCCATGGGGTCACAAAGAATCAGACACGACTGAACACAGACACACAGGCCAGGGAGACTGCAGGGAGTCGCCATCTCAGCTTTCATAACCCTGAAAGTCACGGGATTTCAGTGCACACGTGGTGAGAGAGCACATGGAAAACCCAAGTCCATCAACAGCCCAGTGATGCTCACACAGCTAGTACTGTCGCCTGTCTTTGGCAAGACCTCGTCTCTATTCTGAGTTCAGTGGTTCCTAGGGAAATTTCCTACTGCCGTCTAATGGCTTACAAAGTAATTTGTTACTAATTTTTCTAGTAAATCTATCCTCTTGGAAGTTATAGGAGACCTGCTGCTGCTAAGTCGCTTCAGTCGCGTCCAACTCTATGTGGCCCCATAGACGGCTTCCTACCAGGCTCCTCTGTCCCTGTGATTCCCTGTCCCAAGAACACTGGAGTGGGTTGCCATTTCCTTCTCCAATGCATGAAAGTGAAAAGTGAATGTGAAGTCACTCAGTCTTGCCTGACTCAGTGACCCCATGAACTGTAGCCTACCAGGCTCCTCCATCCATGGGATTTTCCAGGCAAGAGTGCTAGAGTGGGGTGCCATTGCCTTCCTTCTTTCCATGTACTCTCTCACCATGAACCCCAAATTGGAAAGAAAAACTGTTCTGCCCTTGACCTTCATTGGCTTCTGTCTCCTATTTGACTCTGCAGCTCATTTCTTCCTTCCTAAGAGCCCCTATTTTCCTGGATATTTTTGCTTTTCTTTTTTTCTCTCCGACCGTTTATGCTTTGCCTTCTGTATACTCCTGCAACAATAACACATGTGCTACAAAGACAGCTGATGGTTATTAATCTTAATAAATTACATTATCTCATTTGAGCATCACATCTACTCAGTTACATAGGTATTATTACCCCCATTATGTAGATGCAAAAACCGAGGCTTTAAGGTTAAATAACATGCCCAAGGACACAGAGTAAGAGGGAGAATCAAAGTTTTAACTCGTGTCCCTCTGAATTCTGAGCTCACTTTCTCAACCTGTGCTCTACAGTATCTTTTCTTGACTTCTCAAGACTCACAAGCACTTTACCTACTGCCTCTCTGTGATTTCCAAATCTCACTTTCTCCTGCCACAGATTTCCAAGGTGTCAAGTCTGCTTTCTACGTGTACAGCACCTTCATTAGATGTCCTCCTAGTTCTCAAAATGAGTAAGAAAATTCAGTTCATTTTCTTCCCAGACTCCTAACATCTTAGTTTCTGTTAACAGTATTTACTCAATGAGATAGTTTGGTAAAATATTCTTGGGAAATGATTGTGTTATTTACTTATTTTTTATCCTATAGAAAGGGTCTGATTAAAATTAGTTATATGAAAGAGATAATCAAGATGGTGCTCTAGTCAGTAAACTACTCATTGACTGTTTATTGAATTCAAGGCGGACCTAAAACGCGCTGAACTAACTCCAGTGCAACTAAACAGGGGACTTTTGCCGAGAATGAGTGACAATGATGGCTGTTCAGCCACTATGTCGTGTCCAACTCTTCACCCCATTAACGGTAGCACTTCCCCTCTGAGCCCCTCTGTCTCCCAGAGCTTGCTCAAACTCACGTCCCCTGAACCAATGATGCTATCTAACTATCTCATACTCTGCTATCCCCTTCTCCTTTTGCCTTCAATCTTTTCCAGGATCAGGGTCTTTACCAAAGTATTGGAGCTTCAGCTTCAGCATCAATCCTTCCAAAGAATACTCAGGGTGGATTTCCTTTAGGACTGACTGGTATGGACTCTTTGTAGTCCAAGGACTCTCAAGAGTCTTCACCTTAGATCAATTTTAAAAAATCAGTTCTTTGGTGCTCAACCTCCTTTGTGATCCAACCCTCACAGTAGTACCCGAGTATCAGAAAGGCCACAGCTTTGACAACACAAATCTTTGTCAGCAAAGTGATGTCTCTGCTTTTTAATGTACTGGTTAGGTTTGTCATAGCTTCTCTTCCAAGCCACAAGCATCTTTTAATTTTATGGCTAAGTCACAATCTGCAGTGACTTTGGAGCCCAAGAAAAACAACAGAATGGGAAACACTAGAGATCTCTTCAAGAAAATCAGAGATACCAAGGGGAGACCACCTGACCTGCCTCTTGAGAAACTTGTATGCAGGCTCCATATATGGACATGGAGCAACAGACTGGTTCCAATAGGAAAAGGAGTGTGTCAAGGCTGTATACTGTCACCCTGCTTATTTAACTTCTATGCAGAGTACATCATGAGAAACGCTGGGCTAGAAGAAGCACAGGCTGGAATCAAGATTGCTGGGAGAAATATCAATAACCTCAGATATGCAGATGACACCACCCTTATGGCAGAAAGTGAAGAGGAATTAAAAACCCTCTTGACGAAAGTGAAAAAGGAGAGTGAAAAAGTTGGCTTAAAGCTCAACATTCAGAAAATTAAGATCATGGCATCTGGTCCCATCACTTCATGGGAAATAGATGGGGAAACAGTGGAAACAGTGTCAGACTTCATTTTGGGGGGTGCCAAAATCACTGCAGATGGTGGCTGCAGCCATGAAATTAGAAGACGCTTACTCCTTGGAAGAAAAGTTATGACCAACCTAGATAGCATATTCAAAAGCAGAGACATTACTTTGCCAACAAAGTTTCATCTAGTCAAGGCTATCGTTTTTCCAGTAGTCACATATGGATGTGAAAGTTGGACTGTGAAGAAAGCTGGGTGCCAAAGAATTGATGCCTTTGAACTGTGGTGTTTGAGAAGACTGTTGAGAGTCCCTTGGACTGCAAGGAGATCCATCCAGTCCATCCTAAAGGAGACCAGTCCTGGGTGTCCATTGGAAAGACTGATGCTGAGGCTGAAATTCCAATACTTCGGCCACCTGATGAGAAGAGTTGACTCATTGGAAAAGACTCTGATGCTGGGAGGGACTGGGGGTAGGAGGAGAAGGGGATGACAGAGGATGAGATGGCTGGATGGCATCACCGACTCGATGGACATGAGTTTGAGTAAACTCCGGGAGTTGGTGATGGACAGGGAGGCCTGGTATGCTGTGATTCATGGGATCGCAAACAGTCGGACATGACTGAACGACTGAACTGAACTGAACGGAACATTTCATGCAAAGATGGGCTCAATAAAGGACAGAAATATTATGGACCTAACAGAAGCAGAAGATATTAAGAAGAGGTGACAAGAATATACAGAACTGTACAAAAAATATCTTCATGACCCAGATAATCAAGATGGTGAGATCACTCACCTAGAGCTAGACATCCTGGAATGTAGAGTCATGTGGGCTTTAGGAAGCACCACTACAAACAAAGCAAGAGGAGGTGGTGGAATTCCAGTGGAGCTGTTTCAAATCCTAAAACATGATGCTGTGAAAGTGCTGCAGTCAATATGCCAGCAAATTTGGAAAACTCAGCAGTGACCACAGGACTGGAAAAGCTCAGTTTTCATTCCAATCCCAAAGAAAGGCAATGCCAAAGAATGCTCAAACTACCGCACAATTGCACTCATCTCACATGCTAGCAAAGTAATGCACAAAATTCTCCAAGCGAGGCTTCAGCAGTACATGAACTGTGAACTTCCAGATATTCAAGCTGGATTTAGAAAAGGCAGAGGAACCAGAGATCAAATGGTCAACATCCGTTGGGTCACTGGAAAAGAAAGAGTTCCAGAAAAACATCTCCTTCTGCATTATTGACTACACAAAAGCCTTTGACTGTGTGGATCACAACAAACTATGGAAAATTACAAAATACCAGACCTCCTCACCTGCCTCCTGAGAAATCTGTGTGCAGGTCAAGAAGCAACAGTTAGAACTGGACATGGAACAACAGACTGGTCCCAAAACAGGAAAGGAGTACATCAAGGCTGAATATTGTCACCCTGTCTCTTTAACTTATATGCAGAGTACATCATGCGAAATGCCGGGCTGGATGAAGCACAAGCTGGAATCAAGGCTGCCAGGAGAAATATCAATAACCTCTGATATGCAGATGACACCACACTTATACCAGAAAGTGAATAAGAACTAAGCCTCTTGATGAAAGTGAAAGAGGGGAGTGCAGAAGTTGGCACCTGCTGTGTTGCAGTCTGTGGGACTGCAAAGACTCGGACACGACTGAGCAACTGAACTGAACTGAAGAAAATAAAATTCATGGACAAAGAAGTGTATAAATTGAGCAGGTCTGCCTTCAACACTTACAAATCAGGGAGTCCTTGACAGTAAAATTCTAACCCAAAACATTCTCAGGTCAGCTAAGAGACTGATCAGTTTGGGAATGGAATTTGTTAACAATCATTCAATTTGTAGCATCGTCTCCCAAACTTGACAACAGTGATGGTCACGTGACCAAGGATGTTTATGAGCAAACCTTTTATGGGGCTGACAGCCTTGGCTCCTAAAACAAAAGCTAGAGTTGGCTTGGGGAACTTAAAAAGTCACTGCATCTAAAATTTCTCTGTAATGTTTATTGACATATCTTAGTTATCCAATCATTCTGGAAAGCACTTTGCAGTATTTATTAAAACCCATAAATATATTCAAGTTTTTTTAGGGTTAGTTAACCTCCTTTTGATGCTGGAAAAGGTTGAAGGCAGGAGGAGAAGGGGACAACAGAGGATGAGATGGTTGGATGGCATCACCAGCTCAATGGACATGAGTTTGAGCAAGCTCTGAAAGTTGGCAACGGACAAGGAAGCCTGGTGTGCTGCAGTCCATGGGGTCACAAAGCGTCAGACACGACTGAGCAACAACTGACCTCAGTCTCTTTCTGGCATCCCCCTGGTGGCACAGTGGTAAAGAATCCATCTGCCAAAGGTGGAGAACAAGAAGCGTGGGTTTCATCCCTGAGCCGGGAAGATATCCCAGAGTAGGAAATGGCAACCCACTCCAGTATTCTTGCCTGGAAAATCCTATGGACAGAGGAGCCTGGGGGGTTACAACCCACATGTCGCAAAGAGTCAGACACAAGCGAGTGACTGAGCCCACATGCCTGCCATCTTTTTCTGAAGACTTGCAAATGATGTCAAGTAAGAGGGAAAGCACATTTACATAATCTAGATACCTTGGCGACAGGATTTACTGACACTAGGAATTGGGGAATAGACTAAGCAGCCCACAAGGAGGGTGCTTAACGGACAATGTCAAGATGCTCGGCTGGGAAGCTATTAGAATGCAGTTCTGTCAGTCTTAAGCTCCCAATTCATCCCTCTTTTTCCTTTTGGTGTCCACATGTTTACAATCTAGTCTGTGACTCTATTTCTGCCTTGCAATAGGTTCATCTGTACCGTTTTCCCAGATTGCGTCCATATGCATTAATATATGGTATTTGTTTTTCCTATTTCTGACTTATATCACTCTGTACAAAAGTCTCAGGGTCCATCCACATCTCTGAAAATGGCACAATTTTGTTCCTTTTTATGGCTGCTACTGCTACTGCTAAGTCGTTTCAGTCGTGTCTGACTCTGTGCGACC
>SJYF01000263.1:176145-186841 GCA_006410515.1 Procapra przewalskii | reverse complement strand
GCCTGGAAAATCCCATAGACAGAGGAGCCTGGCGGGTTACAGTCCATGGGGTCACACCAGAGTCAGACAGGACTTAGCGACGAAACAACGGATGTATATGCAGAGAAAGAGTCAGTGAGAAAGGGAGAAAGGCTGGTTTTTTAATAACCTATCACGGTCCGTGTGAACTTTAGCAAGTTATTGGGCTTCTCTCTGCCTCCATCTGCTCACTGGAAAGCTGAAATGAAAACAGGACTTACCTGGAAGAACTATTTTGAGAACTGAGTCAATAAATTAGAGTTCTTCACCCTCATGCAGCTGGCGCAAGCACACAGTAGATGGTGGGTGGGGCCCCAGACACCGCAAGACGAAACCGTAGCAAACCCTTTTGTCTCTTGGCCCTTAAAGCATTTTCACACACGAGTTTGAAAGGTCTCACACCCTAAAGTTCTTAAACAAAGATGCCTATTTCAAGTTCCAGGTGAAAAGACCAAGACACAGAGGTATCATAATTAGCCAGTGAGTTATCAGAACTGGAAGTAAAATCTCCCTTTTGTTCCTCCTTTCTGGGGCTCATGCCATGTTTTAAGAAATACTAAAGAATAATTTATGCTATTTAAGTTTTTTGCCATGTACATGTATTACCTGATTCCAAAAAAAAAAATTACCGTTGCCATTAAAATCTTGTTTAATGAAAGAACATTAAGGGAACATACAGTCGCATTAAAGGGAGAAACAGACTCTGTTTCTAGCTCTCTGCCTGCCTGCCAACTGCCCAGCAGTGGAAGCACCCAATCCGTCCACCACCCGACAGTCCTCCCTGGCGGTGCAGCCGCTGCTCGCACCTGAGCACACAGCCCCGGATACAGGCCTGTTTCCTGCGGAGCATCGAGGCGGCAGCCCTGGGGCAGAGGGAGCCTCCTTCGTATCGGGGTTCCCGGTAGGGCGCCTCGCAGAAGCTGCAGCGGGACGGCCCTGCACGGCTCGGCGGTCCAGGGTCGCGGGAAGCCTACGAAACCTCACTAGCTCCTTCTGCTGCAAGGCACCCACACCCGCTATTAGAATAAAGCGACGTGGTCAGTCTAGCGAGAATTTATCAGTTTACCTGGCGAAGCGAGAGTATAGAGCAACAGGAAGAGAATAATAAGCTCCACTTTTGACGATGGCGGGGACGAGCAGGGGTCCTTAATGACACCAACCAGGGTTCTTGGCCTTTCTGTCAACAGACGTTGGCTGGAGGCCAGACAAGAAATTCGGGCAAGGCTTTACTGGGGTCCCTGCCGCAGCAGGCGGGGAGCAGAAACAAGTCCCAGGTTTGCTTGCTTGCTCCCTGAAGTGGGAGGCAGGGAGCCCGTTCTTTATAGGGGTGAGGGTAGGGCAGTGTTCAGCGGCTGGGTCACAGGGGTGCCTTGGGTTGGCCTACCCCTCAGGTGTGCTGAGTGCAGGGGGCACGCGCAACACCCTGCTTTTGCTTCTGATGCCCAGTTTCTGCTCTGGGCTCCTCAGAAGTGGGAGTTGGGTTTCTGGTCTTTTGTATGTTTTTGGCCAGAATCTGTCGCACAATTATTTTTTGGTCCAGTACCGTTTCTTTGTGTTCTGTTGCTGGGGAAGTGGTGAGTCCGGGTGCAGGCACTGTAGCACCCCTAGCCCCTGTCACTAAAGCTGGATGGAAAACACTGTGCAAACAAAGCATCTGGGAGGACTGCATCAGGAAGTTCCACACGTTACTTGGCACTCTCATGTAGGTTCAGCTTTTCCATAAGTGCAGTGAGCAGTGTTAAATTAATCCACTCACCTCTCTGAGTCACACTTGGCATCTGAAAAAAATCAGGCTCCCTTCTAACTCCAGTGATCCTTTAAGCAAATCAATGGGCGGTATAGAAGACCCTCCCACAGCACTGGAAGTTCTAATGGAGAGACCACCTGAAATCTACACTACAGTAAAACACCGCACTGAATGGAAGAAAGCAATATAGGAGCATCCCTTTCCTAGGTCATGTAGATCTGCTGCTGACGCCAAGGCTGCTGGACGGGATAGGAGTGTGTCTGACTCACTGTCGCAAAATGTAAAATACAAGAGAAAAAAGCAGAGGCAGGAAAGGCAAAAATCATTATCTTCAAACTTGAAAAGAATTGGACTCATAAATTCCTCCTCTCCTGCTATCCATCAAAAATTAAGATCCTTTCAGCTCATTGCTTCCACCACATCAGTGTGTTTAATGCTGTACAGGGAATGAGCCTGAAACCCAGCAGCTAATGCTCACGGTTCCTCTTGGAGTGTGAACGGGAAGGGAAAAGGGTAATTTATTTGGTTTAAGAAAAAGAAATCCATTCTTTTGACTCCAAATAATTTCTTCTAGAAATACAGAGAAGCTGCAGGAATAAAATGCATGGTGAAAAGCACATGCAGAATCAGCAACAAGCAACGTCGCTGCCCAGCAGGCCCGTGACAGCGGCTCCTGCCATTGCTGCTCAGCGCAGCCAGCAGCCTCCTGGGTGTCGCTGAGGGCCACGCGCCCTCCCCGCACGCAGGGGCCCCGGCAGTGCTGCGGCCTCGTCCCCGCTCCCCCAGCCCGCCACACCAACCCCCTAAAGTGCAGGGGTGCAGCTCGTCACCCCTCAGATTCCAGCTGTCCCACCGCAGCTCCTCCCTTCAAGGGTCCCCTCCCCAGGACTGAACTGGCTCCTTGAGCATAAATACTGCGAGTTCCCATCTGTCTCCTCTGTAGAGCCATGACCTGTAAACAGACACTCACCTTAAAGCTGGCTTTCATTCTTCACCAGCTGAGCCACCAGGGAAGCCCAAGTATCCTGGAGTGGGTAGCCTATCGCTTCTCCAGAGGATCTGCCCGACCGAGAAATCGAGCCAGGGTCCCGTGCGTTGCAGGTGGATTCTATACTAACTGAGCCGTCAGGGAAGCCCTCATGACCCCTGGGTGTTTCCAAAATGATTTTTATTTTTTCTGGTTGCCAGCATTTAAGTACCACGAGAGCTTACAAGTTAAAGATTTCAGGCTTCTTCTAGAGAACGGAGATGCCTGGTGATCCAGGGCTCAGACACCAGAACAGCCACCCCTGGAGCAGCTGCCCTCCTTGGGAGGGCTTCCACGCCCCAGTCACCACGGCAACCCTCCAGGCAGAGCCCCTCTCTGACATACCCTTCCAGGCTCTTCATGCGCATGTGACCTGTGAGCGCCTCTCCGTCTCCTCACCAAAGCTCTCCAAGCCCTTCACGGTGCTGCTCCAGCTTCAACAGGCCAGGCCTCACTCTCACTCACCCTCTGCCTAAACACGTGCCACCAGCACAGAACATGCTTCTGTACTGATTTCCAGGCTGGCTTTTCAATTTTCATTTTATATTGGGGCATACTTGATTCACAATGTGGTGTGAGTCTCAGTGTACAGCAAAGTGATTCAGTTAGACAAATACACGTAGGTATTCTTTTTCACATTCTTTTTCACATTGAGGTTATTACAGAATATTGAATGGAGTTCCCTGTGGTTTTTATGCTGTCTCCTCCTTATCCTTATCTGGCCTGGTAGAATCCATCACTCAGTGGTGATGAAGCAGCTCAAGCAGTATCCCTTCTTGATTGTCTCCCCTACTAAGATTCTCATCACCTCTATTTCCATACCATTACTGCATCACCTGCCAACAGGTCTTTACGTTCTTAAGGGTCAGCATCCCTAAACGCTGTTGGGCATGGGGCCTCATCTTGTCTTCTCGATGGACTCCAGCGAAAGTTTGACAAAGACTGAACATTCTAGAAATATTTGTTCAAATAAAAGGAGATATCAAGGACCACGACTAGGATGCTAACACTGTTCTGTGCCTACTCAGATGCCTTTTCCTTCAAAGGAAGAGGCTAAGGGGAAACAGCTGTGGTGTATTGCTCCAGGGCCTCCCCAAGGGGAGGATGGCGCCACTAAGAGCCCTCACCCACCTCTTCTCTTTGGACATAACAGTCTGGAGAGAATGTCATCTTAAATATCTAGTTATCGGAAAATGACTTGCTTGCAACTCTTCCCCTCTGCCAAGAAGAAAACTGCATAATTCATGGAGGCAGCAGAATGTTGGGCAAAGGTTGCAACATGATCTGTCTTGGGGGAAGGGGGACAAGAGCGGGTTTTGTGCAATTCTCTCTCTGACCCCATCACTAGCAAGCTACACTGCCATTCTCTGCAACCAGAATGGACTCAACTCTTGCAATATTGTTCTGCTGAGACAAGAATTGGATCGTCACAACCACAGCGTTAAAAATGTTATAAGCTTCATCAAAACAATCACATCAGCTATAAAACGGTAGGTGATCCAGGTTGCTGCTCCACTCTCATTGTAACTTACTTTGACGTGCCTGGATGGAGAAACAAATTACAGGTAATTCCTCTCCCACCTTCCGTTACAGCAGGAAACGATACATTGCAGACTGCTGCAGGGGTGAAGAGAGAATGAATATCTTTCAAATGATAGGAAATAAGACTGGGAAAGAGCTTGCTGGGTAAATTGAGATAATAGCTTCTGAGAATTGGAGCCATCCCAAAATTGTTCTGGGGAATATGGGGTTCAAAGAGATTAGCTGAAAAATCTTAGTACACATACCCTCCATTTGTTATGGAAATAGCATACAGTCTAGAATCTGTCATAGCTTCAGTTCTCCAAGGTCACAGGCATGACCTTGAGCAAGATTCAGTCTCTTAGTCTGAAAAAAAATGTTTATGTCTTCATCTGTAAAAAAACAAAACAAAACGACAGTAGGAATCCTGGTACTAAGCCTGCTCTTGCTTAATTTCATGACTGCTTTTAAGGGTTAAATAAGACAATGGGTGCACAATAATTGGCCTAATATCTAAGACAGCAGATTCTAAATGATCAATGTTGGTGACCTTCCTCATGTCCATACCTCTGAACCTTTTGAATTCAAAGTAAACTACCTGCCAAGCCCCTCACCCTCACTCATCCACACACACACACACACACACAACACCTCTATCCCGACTCTGTCACGCATTCTATCCTTCCTCTTGCTTGTCCCCCAGGTGGACACGCCCCTGGACGTGTGGTTCCTGTTCTAGGCTTTCATACAGTGCGTTTCCATCTGCCGTCACGCTCCCAGGTAGTCCTAGCGGTAAAGAGCCTATCTGTCACTGCAGTACACAGAGACCCCTGAGTTGGGAAGATCTTCTGGCGGAAGGCACGGAAGCCTACTCCGTGCACTCTCACTTGGGAAAATCCCATGGGCAGAGGAGCCTGGTGGGCTACAGTGCACAGAGTTGCATAAAGTCAGACACAACTGAAGCAACTTGGCACATAGAGTAAGGTCAGACATATAAACTTTTGCTTCAGATGTTAAAACACACACACACACACACACACACACACACACACACACGGGACTTCCCTGGTGGTCCAGTGGTTAAGACTCCACGCTTCCAAATAAGTGGGCACAGATTCAACACATGGATGGGGGTGACAATCCCACATGCCCTGCAGTAAAACCAACAAATTTAAAAAATTAAAATAAAAAATAAAAACACACACACCAGGAACTCTAAAGACGTCGCAAGCATGACTCAAGGTAGAACGATTCAGATGCCCACAGGCTCCAGCTTCCTCCTTCTGGGTCCTCCCTAAAAATGACTTGGAATTGCCTGGTCATGTCTCATTGCACTGCCTTCATGACTGCCGACAGATCACAGAGCCATTTGGAAGCTGATAGGGTGTAAGTATCATGGTTCAAAGCTCGATGACACAGGTGTTACAGTGACAGATGGCACAGCCAGAAAAAGATGGGGAGCACGGGATGCCTGGTGAGTGTGAGTTCCATTAGTGCAGAGAGGCTGCAATCTGAAGACTGTCTGAAAAAGTGAAGCCGATTTTCATAGATCAGCTTTGAGGGGTGAGTCTTTTAATGACGACTGTAGACCCGAAAGTGTAGATAGCAGGGTGTTGGTTCCTGCCCTGTCTCCATCTCTGGGCATCCTGGGCTTTGGGCCCTTTCTCTCAAAGGTGAGTTAGTGAGTGTTTTATTTGGGAGGAGGGGCACAGCCCCACAGAATGAACTGGTTTCTCTTGATGCGTGTTCTGCATGTAATAAAACCCCAAACAGAAAGCTCGGGACAGTGAAGGCCAGGCTCGGGGCCCCGGTGCTCTGACCGGTGCTAGTGCCTTGAGAAGAGCTTGGCGTTCAGCTCACAGAACTGCCCCATCTAGCCGGACGCGGCTTCAGCCATGCAAGACCTTCCACACGATGCCTCTCATTCTATATCCCCCCTTCTTTCTGAAATCCATACTTCTGGCTTTCCCAATTGCCAACTCTCCCTCCAGCGGTTAACAGGGTCCAACCTCCTCTGGGTCATGGAAACCTTCAGGCCCAGAAACATTCATTTCTGGTCCTGGGTATAAGGCAATGGGATGGATTTCACACCAATGTACAGTGACAGAAAGAAAGACCATGAGGAGATATTCAACTCCAGTGTGCCATTTGCTTTTTGACTAGTTTTTCCTTAGTTTTCATTATCTAAAAACTTTGGATATCCAATGAAGACCTATTGTATAGCACAGGGAACTCTATTCAGCATTCTCTAATAGCCTATATGAGAAAAGAATCTGAAAAAGAGTAGATATGTATATAACTGAATCATTTTGTACACTTGAAAGTAACACAACATTGTAAATCAACTATACACCAATAACTTTTTTAAAGAACATGTAAATCAATAAGCAAGTTTGGATGTGTTTCAGAAAGACCTGTGCTGATGGCAACTAAATGTGGATAACATATAAGATACTTCTGCCACTGCTGCCGCTAAGTCGCTTCAGTCGTGTCCGACTCTGTGCGACCCCATAGACGGCAGCCCACCAGGCTCCCCCGTTCCTGGGATTCTCCAGGCAAGAACACTGGAGTGGGCTGCCATTTCCTTCTCCAATGCGTGAAAGTGAGAAGTGAAAGTGAAGTCGCCGAGTCATATCCGACTCTGTGCGACCCCATGGACTGCGGCCCACCAGGCTCCTCCATCCATGGGATTCTCCAGGCGAGAGCACTGGAGTGGGTGCCATTGCCTTCTCTGATAAAATACTTCAGACACCTTGTTTTCCAAGGATTAATCATCTACCAATAACGACTAAAGTCTGCATGTAAGATTCCTGTTCCCCCCCCCCCACTTCCTGTGGACTGTGTTTTGGTAAACACACATCTTCATCTATACAGATGCCCTTCCCATGTCTGAGCAGTAATTCCATTACATTATATGTTCCCATTCAGGGAGATAAAGTCTCACAGTCAAATCAAGTCAAGGCAGACTGTTAGCTGGGCAGGTGCAGAGCATGGCTATTAGCCCAGCCTCACATCTGAAGAAGGAACATTGAATGCAGGATCAGGAGTGAAGCGCCCACAGATGAAGTAGATGAGGCCAGCTCAGGTCAGTTGGCTTATGACAGGAAGTTGGTCTCCTCATAATAAAAAATTTCAGTTGCTCCTCCAGCGAAATCATCCTTCTTAGTGCCATGTAGTAGCTTCCCCAGGATATAGGAAAGGAAAATAAAACTACTTCCAACCAACGTTTCTACTTCAGTGTTCCTAAATTTTTACTAGGCTAAAATTTTCTTGGCTACAAACCCAGCTGTGGTTAAAAGAGCCTGGACTAAAGCTTGGCCCCCTGGGAAAGGACTAGGAAAATGGGGGGAAAAAATCTTAGCTTTTCTCTAATGTCAGTCCTTATTATGCTAATTAGTATCAATAGGTATAAGCCAATAGAGTTGTCACCTAAAGATAGGACAGAATATATTTGCTGTTTTTAGTCACTAAGTTATGTCTGACCCTTTTGCAGCGCTATGCACTGTAGCCCACCAAACTGCTCTGTCCATGGGATTTCCTAGACAAGAATATATTGGAGTGGGTTGCCATTTCCTTCTCCAAGGACAATATAGATCAATAGGTTTTATATCTTTTTAATATTGAGAATAAATTGATATATAACATTGTGCAAGTTTACATGTACAGCCCGTAGATTTGACAAACTCATATACTGCGATAGCATCACCACCATAGTGCTAGCTCACACCTCCCCCAGAGCACACAATTATCCCTCCTTTCCTCCAGTGAGAACACTTACAACCTGGTCTTCCAGCAGCTGTCGAGTACGTAACGCAGCATTATTAATGACAGTCACAATACTGGGCATTAGATCCCCAGACTGATTCGTCAGTCCAGCTGCAGGTGCATCTCTACAGTCTAACCAACATCTCCCCAATCGCCCCCATCCCAGCTCAAGCCCCTCGCAACGAACACTCTGCTCTCTGCTTCTATGAGTTCAGCATTTTCGGATTGCACATACAAATGAGATCACACAGTATTTGTCTTTCTCTGTCTCACTTAGTATAATGCCCTCAAGGTCTATCCACGTTGTCACAAGTGGCTGGATTTCCTTCTTTCGAGTATGTGCGTGTGTATAATTTTATCTATATTATTTAACATATTTTAAATACATACTCTATACAAGCTCTGTGTCCATTCATTCATTGATAGACTCAAGGTGTTTCCATATCTTGGTATCTGTGATGTATGCTAGAATAAGCATGGGAGCACAGATATCCTTTTAATAGCCTGTTTGCATTTCATTAGATTTCTCCCCAGAAGTGGGCGCTGGGCCATATGGTAGCTATATTTTTAATTTCTTGAGGAGCTCCATACTGTTTTCTTAGTGGCAGAACCAATTTGCATTCCCACCAGAAGTTCGCGGGGATTTCTCTTTCTCATAATTCTCACCAACACTAGTCATCTCTCGTCTTTTTGGTGACGGCCATTCTGACAGGTGTGAGGTGGTATCTCATTGTGGCTTTGATTTGCATTTCCCTGATGATAAGCGATGCTGAGCATCTTTTCATGCACCTGTTGGCTATTTGTGTATCTTCTTTGGAAAAATGTTTCTGTTCCTTGGCCCATTTTTAATCAGACTGTTTGGGGCTTTTTGTTATTCGGTTGTGCCAGTTAATTTTATTGAAGTATGAGGGGCTACAATATTATATTAGTTTCAGGCCTACAACATACTGACTTAGTGTTTTTATAAATTACCTACCACACAAAGCTATCAGATCATTCAACTGTATTCCTTATGCTGTATGTCTATGTGACTGATTTCTCTCATAACTGGAAGGCTCTACCTCATAATCCTCTTCACCTATTTAACGCACACTTTCATTCCTAATTCCCTCTAGCAACAACTGGTTTGTTCTCCGCATCTCTGGAGTCTGTTTATGCTTTGTTATGTTGGTTTGGCCTTTTTTACATTCCATATATAAGTGGAAATATTCAATATTTGTCTTTCTCTATTCAACTTGTAATACAACACACGTCACAATATTCTTCAGGCCTATCTGTGTTGTTACAAATGACAAGAGTTCATTCTTTTTGTGCAACTGGGTATATACAAATTCACATTTTCTTCATCTGTTCATTTGTCAGACAACTTAGGTTGCTTCTATACCTTGGCTATTGTGAATAATTCTGCTATGAACACCAAAGTGCGCATATATGTTTTATAGTAGTATTTCCACTTTGTTCAAAGGCTTATGCAAGAATGGAGCTGTTGGATCACACGGTAGTTCTGTTTTTAGTTTTTTGAGGAACTTCCATGCTGTTTCCCATTGTGGCTGCACCAATTTAAACTACAAGGCACAAGAGTTCCCTTTTCACTGTATCCTCACTGATACTCTTATCTCTTGTCTGTTTGATGACAGCCATTCCGACAGGTGTGAAGCAGTATCTTCACAGCACAACTGTGGTTTTGATTGACTTTCCCTGATGATCAGTGATGCTGAGCATCTTTCCATGAGTGTGTTGGCCGCGTCTGCACGCCTCCAGCGGAAGACACTGAGGCCGCCTTCCCGGCCTTTAACTGCGTTTCATGTTGAGATGTCATGTTGTCTGCAAACAGTTTCGCTTCTTCCTTTCCAATCTGGCTGCATGGCTTATTTTTCTTCTCTGATTGCTGTGGCTAAGATTTCTAGTACTATGTTGAACAGAAGTGATGACAGTGAGCACCCTTGTTTTGTTCCTGTCCTTAGAGGAAAAACTTTCAACTTAATCTGGAGTGTAATGTTAGCTGTGAGTTTGTCATATGAAAGTGAAAGTGTCAGTCACTCAGTCGTATCCGACTTTTTGTGACCCATCGACTGCAGACTACCAGGCTCCTCTGTCCATAGGATTTTACAGGCAAGAATACTGGAGTGGGTTGCCATTTCCTTCTCCAGAGGATCTTCCCAACCCAGGGATCAAACCTGGGTCTCCCACATTGCAGGCAGATTCTTTACTGTCTGAGCCACCAGTAGGTAAAGAACCTTTATCATGCTGAGCTAGGCTCCCTTTATACCAATTGTGTTGGGAGCTTTTTTTTTTTTTTATCACAAATGGATGCTTATTAAATGCTTTTTCTGTATTCTGAGATGATTACATGATTTTTGCCTTTTGTCTTGTTAATGTGGTATATCACAGTGATTGATTTACAGATGCTGAACTATCTTTGCATCTCTGGGATAAACCTACTTGATTAATATGCATGATCCCTTTATTATATTGCTAAACTCTGTAAGCTAATATTTTTGACTATTTTTGCATCTATGTTCATCAGGATATCAGTTCATTCAGTTCAGTCGCTCAGTCGTGTCTGACTCTTTGCGACCCCATGAATTGCAGCACGCCAGGCCTCCCTGTCCATCACC
>SJYF01000263.1:103419-124967 GCA_006410515.1 Procapra przewalskii | reverse complement strand
TAATTTCATGGCTGCAATCACCATCTGCAGTGATTTTGGAGCCCCCCAAAATAAAGTCTGACACTGTTTCCACTGTTTCCCCGTCATTTCCCATGAAGTGATGGTTATCGTTACCATCTTTCTAAATTCCAAATGCATAGTCTAGTTACTCAGTAGAATGTCACTCAAGTTGGTTTTGTCTGATGCTTTCTCATTATTAGATTTAGCATAAGCATTTTCAGCAGAAGTGCCAGAGGTGAGATTGTGTTTTTGAGATGAGTTTTAAATAATGAGAAGCCAGCTTGCAGAACCTCAGGCCACACGAATTTGTCTTTGCATCAGACCTGGGGGCTTAGAAGGTGAAGGGCAAAGGACTGCCCTCCAGCAGCTAGCATTCATCAGGTACTTCCTAGGTGCCAGGCACTGTTCTGAATGGTAGGTTAGCTCGATTTTCCTCAGAAGCTATTCTGTTCCCATCTCTCAGATGAGAGAGATGGAGGCCCAGAGATGACAAAGCTAGAAAGTGGAGCAGCCAGGATTCTAATCCAGGCAGACGGACTCGATCGCATATACTGTAAGAAGAAGAGAAAATGAAGGCATAAATCTTGGGGAAAGACAGCCTTGCGGCGAGTTCAGGACCGGCTGGCCGGCGTGGACTGGCCCAGCGACTGGAGCCGAGATGGTGGCTTATGGCCGTGGCGCTGCCGCCCCCTGCCGGCTGCCTGCGCTTATTGCATGCTTTCAGGTCACCTCCGTTCCTGAAATGATCCCTGATGAGCATGCACCCGGAAGCAGCTGGCGCTCTTTCCATTTTTCCCCTTGCCTCTCAGCCCTCTGCCACGTTCCAAAGGTTGCTCCCCAGAACTTCTCTTATGCAACTGCCCAAGAGATTTTTTTTTTAAACCGTGACAAATTTGGAATCCACTGAAGCAGTAAGGAAGCTAAATTAATCAGAATACAATCCCCAGACAAGATAATCATTGCAGCTGAGGGACGGTGTTTGTCCTTGGAAAATATTTGAAAAGAGCTGAGCAGCTGAAGCAAGTCATCTCACAGTGCGCTCTGAAGAGCTGCAGAGTCATTGAGCAAAGAATAAGATCTAGAGGGAAAACTCTGAATAAATCAGAAGTAGCCCTTGCTTTCTATCAGACTCCCCTTCTCTTCAGAGGTAAAAGGCTGTCCCCAGATTCAAAACCTCTGCAGCTTCCCAAAAATTCCTTTGTTTTTTTCTAGTAAGGGGAAGTAGAAGGAAGATAAACCCAGAAAACAATGGAAAGGATAGCGCACTGATTTTCTCAATATACCAGAAATGGCTTGGCAGAAACAAAACAAAACAAAAATTTAAGTCTGTGGTTACATTGTCAAAATGTATTCTATAGGGAAACGTGATGGCGAATTCTACCAGACAGTGGCCATTATTAAGCCACATTTAATCTCTAAGGTGAGTAAGCTCTTTACTAGAATTTTGAGGATGCTGATACAAGGATGTCCCGCGAGAGTGTTAACTTGAAAACTTCTAAACACCTATCTGTCAGGTCCTGAAAGACACAGCTACATTTGCACACTGCTGCTACCGAGCAGAGAGCGGAAACCTTTGCTCCCAGGTCAAATCAGCTCAGTAGCTGAATGCCTCAAGGGAGGTGCTCAGGCTAAGCAAGCTTGTCACCTCAAGGACTTCTTGTTTACTTCCATAAAGCATCAAGAGCTCCATGAAGAATTAATCAGAGCTCCACACCTTCAGTCAGTCTGGAAACTGCTGCCCTGCTCAGTCCTCTACTGCTGCAACGGTGCTGGGAAGCCTCCACGAAACGGAAGCAGACTCAGAGAGCTGGAAAAACAAACTCAGGGCTACTAAGGGGGAAGGGAAGGGAGAATAGGAGTTTGGAGTTAACAGATACACACTACTATGTGTCAACTAGATGAGCAACAGGGACCTACTGCGTATCACAGGGAACTCTGCGCAACATTCTCCTATAACCTAAATGGGAAAAGAATCTGAAAAAGAATAGATAACATGTACCTGTGTGACAGAATCACTTTGCGGTACACCTGAGGCTAACACACACTGTAAATCAACTATACTACAGTTTAAAGGACAGGAAAGGCCCATCTGAGGCATGTGCACCGTTTAAAGGACAGGAAAGGCCCATCTGAGGCATGTGCACCGTTTAAAGGACAGGAAAGGCCCGTCTGAGGCATGTGCACCGTTTAAAGGACAGGAAAGGCCCGTCTGAGGCATGTGCACCGTTTAAAGGACAGGAAAGGCCCGTCTGAGGCACGTGCACCGATTGCATCAGCCGCTCACTGCCCTCCTGGGGGGCCGCTTGGATGGCTCTGCTGGTACTGCCTGGGCTCAGGTGTCTGTATCTCATCACCCAGCAGTCCAGGCCAGGGATGTTCCAAGGGCAGTGTTCTCAGCAGGCAGACAAACGGGAAACATAAGGCCATCTCAGACCCAGCTTCGGAAATGGCACTGTCGCTGCTCTGGCATGTTACGAGCCAAAGCGGTTTATGAAGCAAGTGCAGATTCAAGGGAACAGGACTGTCTTTTCTTCAAGAGGAGATGCTGTCTCAAGGGGAAGGGTGTGGGTTCAAGGGTGGGTTAAAGAATTAGGCCCGTGGCTGGATCCTGCTACTTTCTTCACTCACTTTTCTTGACAGGGCATCTGCAAACAGTGCTCTCTAGACTTCCCTGGTGAGATTCAGTAATGTGGAAAGGCTTAAATCTTAAGGACAGCTTTCTTCCTTGTGACATCTGGAGCACCTTAGATTACTGAAAAGATCATCTCAGAACCTTTGGATCTGACATGAGTTGCCACTTACTGCTGTCAACTCCTTATCACTGCCTGGTCCAAACTTCAGCAGAGAACAGTCTAGAGTTTAAGAAAAAGCAGGAAAATGTCCCTAATTTCATCTCCTACTGTGTCAAAATATTTGGTGTGTATATATATATATACATATATACATTTAAATTTTGTTTTGATTTTTAGAACGTGAGGAAATAAGATTTTAAAAATGAGGGTGTCACAAGTTAATTTCTTGATCAATTGTAATTGGAATCTTTTTTGGATGAAAATTAAAACACATGTACTCTCTGGAAACTATTTTACTTGAAAGAAAGAACCAAGGGAATTTTTTTTGCTTTGCTTTGGGTTTCTGAATGATCATGTTGAATTCCTTTTCTATATGTTCATATAATGACTAGTTTGTTCTCAAATGACTAAGATTTACCCAAGTCATTATTTCCTCCTTAGCAGTCTCTTTCCTCCTCCCCTTTCTGTGAATGTCCTGTAACTTCACTAAAAGTAATCTGTAGATGGAAAATACAAGAACCCCCTCTTCCCTCAGTTTGCAAATGTATAAACGGGATTTAATAGGAGAATCTAATATTTAACTAATCTTTCTCATGCTATATAGCCCAAGTATTAATAAATTTGCAAGAATGAGCATAAAATATACTGTTTCTTTTTTACTTTTTTTCCTTCTAGTTTGTCAAGATTAGAGTAACAACATGATAAACCATAATATACTTATCCAGGTATTTCCGTCTTGCTGCGTTGATGATATACTGGGCAGCCCACTTTTCCCCAAAAGGATGAACACATATTCAGAATATTGAACCCTTGACAGAGACGCGTGTAGAAGCAGCTGAGATCCTCTTCCGTTACTTCCGAAGTCCTCTGACTCTCTCAGTTTAGCCCTCTGACCAATGATCTGCTCAACTCACTGTCATACAAGCTCTTATTTTACTGCACCTAACAGTTTGCCTGCCTGTTTGTGTGCTGAAATGTAAAAAAAACAATTTCAAGGAATAAAACCATCTCTCATAACCTCTGTCTCCTGATGCCAACCATATTGATTGCTTGACCTTTACTAAGTCTACTGACTACATGGTGTATAATATTTGCAGATTAAAGATGCTGACTTGTTTCTTTTCTAAGTCAAATTTAAACTCTGACTACCTGGAATCAACCCTGCATGCAGTCTCAACCTGCCCCCGCTTTGCACAACTCTCTGACATTTGAACACCACCTACTGACTGAATTTTTTGCAGCTGCCATTCAACCACACCCAGCTTTAGCTAGGCCAGCACTGGAATGGCAGACTCCCAAGGTCTGAAAATGACCTAGTTAGACACAAATGTGTATGAGCTCTCTGCAGACATATGTGGGTTCAACAAGGTTCTCATGACTGTCACAATTAACAAACAGTTTTAGTAACAAAGGCATTGAGAGTCATGGATTTTTCTTTTCAAGAGAGGAAACAGCACACAAACCATTCAGTTTTCTCATTTCTAAGAATCTGGAGTGTGAAATCTATAGTTTAAAATTTACTTCTGTATGATACTTTACAGTTAGCCTAACAGTTGGGGTTTATTTAGCTTCCAATTAAAGAATAATTCTCCATTTTCCCAAATATACTTGCAAGCACTTTAAAGATGGCAAATATTTAAAGTTAAGTACATTGCTGGGCGCCAAAGAATTGATGCTTTTGAGCTGTGGTGTTGGAGAAGACTCTTGAGAGTACCTTGGACTGCAAGGAGATCCAACCAGTCTATTCTGAAGGAGATCAGCCCTGAGATTTCTTTGGAAGGAATGATGCTAAAGCTGAAACTTCAGTACTTTGGCCACCTCATGCGAAGAGTTGACTCACTGGAAAAGACTCTGATGCTGGGAGGGATTGGGGGCAAGAGGAGAAGGGGACGACTGAGGATGAGATGGCTGGATGGCATCACGGACTTGATGGACGTGAGTCTGAGTGAACTTCGGGAGATGGTGACGAACAGGGAGGCCTGGCGTGCTGTGATTCATGGGGTCGCAAAGAGTTGGACACGACTGAGCGACTGAACTGAACTGAACTGAAAATTGCTTACTTCTAACAGAATATTTGCAAGCTATTCATAACCTCAAAAATCAAAGGTAACTATTCCATTTTCAATCAGGAAGCAAGTAATAGAAATAATCAATGGAGCACCACTGCTGATTTAATATAAAATGCAGATTGCAACACAGGCATCTTAACATCTTGCATGGTTTAACTCAGTTCATACGGCTGGTCCCAAGACACTCTGAGCAGTTTTCCCACTGCTAAGAAAAAAAGTTAAATTGAATATTAGATATTCTCACCTTCTACTTAAAATAGAGTTAATATGATCAAACACTTTTAGTATGCTACTAATTTTGTGTTCTAGAAATCAGTCTTGTAAAATGAAATTCAGATGTGAAGAACAGAATCAATTCTTCCTGCCATCAGGACAGTATTCTTCCATAAAGCCAGTGGCGACCTGGAGCCAATCCATGCTGGCCTTCATGTGGTGACTGGGGTGCTTCTTCTTGTATCTCTGATTAGTGACACTGTGCTGGCAGCTCGAACTGAAGGCAGTGGGGGTGTTTATAGCACAGAAGCTGGTCAGCACTGCTTGCGGTCTGCAAGTTAGAATCAGGGAGATGAAGCTGTCCTGTGCGTCTCTGTATTTTCAAACACACATGTGGCTACTGGACGGTAGAAATTTGCCTGGTGTGACTGAGGAACCAAATCTTCTACTCTATTTAATTTTAACTTAAATAACCATTGTGGGGAGTAGCTGCCAATTGGGCAGCTCGTTTCCACTGTGATGTAACCATTGATGGCATCTGGTTCACGGCGACGTAGCGAAGACTTGAGGAGAAAGAAGAGCCTGACAGAGGGGTCAGTCCAGGTCTGAGAAGAAGGAAATGGAGCAGTAAAGCCCTTCTCGGCTCTGTCATCACCTTCTGAATCTGCTGTCTACTCATCCAGTCGTTCACAAGCCCGGAGCAGTCAGCTGTGGGGCAGGTGGATGGAGGCCGCTCCTCACGAAGGTAGCTCATAAAGGAAGGCGGCCCCGCTGGCCCAGTCAGCCCGACTGAGTTTCTGTTTGCGGCAGAGACACCCGGAGGACTTGCTGAGGCCCAGGCTCCTGGGCCGTCCTCTGCTTCGGGAGGTCTGGGCTGAGAGCCAGGAGTCTGCTTCCCCAACACATTGGCGGTGATGTTTACGCTTAAGGCCCAGGGACCAAACCAGAAGCCCACTGCCTTCAAGCTGACGCACGTCCGCCTCCAGAGCTGCTGCTGCAGTTGCAGCCCTCACGCTTTTCGCTCAGACCGAAGTCCCGCTGTGTCTCCTGAGACGCTACAGCAAATGCCGCTGCTCTTTCCTGGTTAGACTGCTCTTAAGGTCTAAAGCCAAGCTGCAGGAAACCTAACGAACGCTCCTGGCTGGCCGCTTGCTGGATCCTTGGAGTGTTGTTCCCACTGTGCCGGACGCCGCTCTGGGATGTGAAATTTACAGACTTTCTGCTCAGCCCCAGCTGTTTACGAAAAACGCAGACACCAACTATCGCTTTCCCTCTCACCTTCTCTCCCCCTCTCTCTTTCCCTCTCTCCAACCCTCGCAGTACCTTCCGGTAGGATACACAACGCAGGCACAAAGGGCAAAAACAACCTTCAGCATAAATACGGCCGCACTTTGCAAACTCCTCGACAATACAGACTTAGCAGGAACTAACTGGTTTTCTTTCCCAGAAGGAAAATGATATAACGGGCTCGTCCCCAAATGGAAACACATCTGTGGAGACTGAGACCATAGATCCAGCTAGGAATGTGGACCGCGAGAGTGAATAGCTTCTCAGAGGCTTTTCAAAGACCATCTTAGTTCGAGTTTAATGAATTGAGAGTGAAAGGCTCGGTGCTTTCTCTTGCTCCGTCCCTCCTCAACCAGAGGGTGTTCAGGAGGCCATTGTTCAATTTAACCATTAAAAAAAGACTTTTAAAGAGCAGTTTTAGGGTCACCACAAGTTGAGGGGGATGGTCCAGAGGTTTCCATAGACCCTGTTCCTCCACAGACATACCACCTCCCCCTCTATCAACACCCACCAGGTGGGACGTTTGTTCCGTGGGACGAACATGGTTCATGCCAGGCTCCACTCTTGGGGCCGTCCATCCTGGGGGTCTGGACAAACGTGCATGACAGGTACCCACCACTGCAGTAGCATGGAGAGGCGTCTCGCTGCCCCCGAGAGCCTCTGCTCCGTCTGCTCAGCCCTCCCTCCCCTCGGCCCAGGCAACCGCTGATCTCTATCAGCTCCAAAGCTTCGCCTCTCAGGAAGTCATATTTGAAACTAATCCTAGGAGAACTAGGATAAAGAAAGATTAACAAAGACAAGCCCAGTCATCAAGACAGAAATGGCAGCTAAAAGCACACGTTGGTGACAGAAAGAGAAATTATGCGGCAGGAGAGATACAGAAGCTAAACTTCTGAGGCACCGACTATTGTCGTGACTGCTCAGCACTTTACTTCTAATCTGGACGTTCCTCATCCTCTAAGACTTCCGTTATTCTATCAGCACATTGTCAGGAAATTAAGAGACATTTTTAAGCTGAGAGCAGAGGTGCCAAATCCTGATCTTTCGTGTGGCTATTTTTATCTGTGGGCTAAAGCACCTCTAGACTAGGAGAAAGTTCCTTAGCTTTCCACTATGAACAAGAGACTACATTTAAACTCAGAGCAGAGCAATGAACAAATAAAGATAAGAATTCCTTGTTATTTCTCTTTGCATGCAGATTATTCACAGCATGGATACTTGCATACTTTTAAATACCATCTCGGTTCAGTTCAGTTGCTCAGTCGTGTCCGACTCTTTGCGACCCCATGAACCACAGCACGCCAGGCCTCCCTGTCCGTCACCAACTCCCAGAGTTTACTCAGACTCATGTCCATTGAGTTGGTGATGCCATCCAACCATCTCATCCTCTGTCGTTCCCTTCTCCTCCTGCCTTCAATCTTTCCCAACATCAGGGTCTTTTCAAATGAGTTAGCTCATTTTAAATACAATCCACATTAGCTTTAAATAGTATTCCTAGTGGAAAAACATCAGTGTGTGTTCAAAGAGCAAATCAATTTTAAGGTTAGGCTGAACAAACTACTTTGAGATGGGAAACCAGACTGTCCCCTCACAGCGTGCGCACCTCAGCCATTCAGGCATGTCCGACCCTGTGCACCCACGTGGACTACAGCCCACCAGGCTCCTCTGTCCAAGGGATTATTACCCAGGCAAGAATACTGCAATGGGTTGCCTTTCCCCCTCCAGGGTTTTTCCCAACCCAGAAACTGAACACATATCTCCTGCACTACAGGCAGATTCTTTACCGCTGAGTTGCCTTGGGGAGACTCTTTCCCTTACACACAAGCTACAGACATTTCAAATGCATACATGAGTCAGTTTTTACAAACCTCCTCTCTCTTCTGCATAGATTATCAAAAAGTTGACTTACTTGCCTAAGAATATTCTCCAGTCTCAAAAAAGGATCAAAATTGAGGTTAACAGCATGCCTACGAAATAGCAATGATGTATATAATTTCATACCATACGTGTATACTCCACATCAAGAAACCACATTATCTGTCTCCTTCCTCATTTTCATATATGAACCAGGTCCTGCAGTCACTTCTTCCAATTTACATCTTTTTCATCTTTAAACGATATATACTTTAAAACACCAAAAAGAAAAGTTGAGTTGATATTCATAGTAACTGATTTTAGTTCTTCACTGGGACTAAAGAGCTCTCATTCCAAAAGTACTGCACACTCTGACTCCTAAGATAAGATAGCCTTTAAAAGGAAAATTCTGAATGAATAGTGCCTGTAACACGGAAGTAGTTTGGTGCCAGAACTTGAAAAGATAAGATGTTTATATCCAGTATTTTCTCGATAATAGAGCAGGTATCTATTTCTCATTTGCTAAAATTTCCAGCAATTATCTATAAAGAGGAAGTTATTCTAGCACCTCCCCAACTTTATCCAGTCAACTTTTTCCATTTCAGAGCTTCTATTAGTAATGCGCTAAAACTCCAATACTTTGGCCACCTCATGTAAAGAGTTGACTCATTGGAAAAGACCCTGATGCTGGGAGGGATTGGGGGCAGGAGGAGAAGAGGACAACAGAAGATGAGATGGCTGGATGGCATCACTGACTCGATGGACATGAGTTTGGGTAAAGTTCGGGAGTTGATGATGGACAGGGAGGCCTGGCGTGCT
Organism: Procapra przewalskii; assembly: GCA_006410515.1. Taxonomy (NCBI): domain Eukaryota; kingdom Metazoa; phylum Chordata; class Mammalia; order Artiodactyla; family Bovidae; genus Procapra; species Procapra przewalskii. The sequence goes on along the minus strand of SJYF01000263.1, from coordinate 115,933 downwards.
GCAGTTCATGGGGTCGCAAAGAGTCGGACACGACTGAGCGACTGAACTGAACTGACACTTGTTAATATGAGTGTGAACACCAGTAAGCACTTTATACCTTTAACTTTAGCACTTTATACCTTTAACTTTAGCACTTTATATTAGCTTATTTAATTAGCAAAACGTTTCACAGCAACATCATTTTACAACTGCAAAAACTGAATTTAAAAAGTTTAATTGTCCTGGTTCACACAGCTGGTGATGGCAGTGCTGAATTCCAAACTCTAAACCTTTAACGCTCATGCATGTAACTCCATGCTCTGAAGCCCACCTTGAAAACTGTAATCCTAGTGAAAGAGCTCAAAAATAACAAGACGGTAGACTTTTTCAAAGTCTAATGAGATCCAAATGTCAACTTAAAGTTTCCCATAAGAACTATTCATTACAACTATCAGCTCTTGCAGGCTTGCAAATAGGTAAAGAGGAAATTAGCCAAAGTAGATTTTAATCACTTAAATGGCTTCCCACCCCTCCCCCCATCAACAGGTGATTGGTTTCACCAAAACAAATTCTGCCAAGAGAATTAGATAAAGAAGCCACCTGTAATTGAACAGCTCTTATCTAGTCTTCTTGGAAGTTAGCAGAATTGGATACATGGTTTCTATCCCTTTAGCTATAAAAAGTTAATATTTCAACTAATATGTTATAGCAAAGAAAAAGACCTAGCAGTGGCGTTTTTTTCTTCTGTCTTTGCCATGTTCAGCTATCTGCAGCTAAACAAGTAATACCGAATGCATGTAGGCTGCTCAAAAACATGAACCTTGACACTGCAAGTTATTTATTTAAAAAAATCAGTGTGACATTATTCCTTGAATATCTATATATTATTCATTATTTTACCCACAGCACCCAGAGATTTCATCAATCCAACAGTTGTTCTACAGTTACAAGTGAAACAACTTTCTTCTTAGAGAAATTCAGCTGATAGGTGTCATTTGAACTTAGAGGAAAGAAAATGTTAAATAAAGAATGGGGTGAGGGATAAAACTTTCAGTGAATTTACTTTAGAAAAACTCTGGAGTTTTGGCCAAGATGACAAAATTAGAAGATCCTGAGTTCATGATCTACAGACACACAAGCATTGCAACTTCTTACAGAGAAACTGTCTACTAGAATGATCTGAAGGCCAGCAGAGAAAGATTTTCCACAACTGAAGAGAGAAAGAAGGAGCCACAGATGGGTAGGAGGAGTGGAGACAGTAAAACCAGAACCCACACTCAGATCAAGTGACCCACAAACAGCAGGGTATTCACAGCTTCAGAGGTTCCCCCCAAGGAGCAGTGGGTCCCAAGCCCACACTGGGCTCCCCAGCCCAGAATCCTGCACTGGAAAGATGACCCCTGAGAATATTCGACTTTGAAGCCCAGCAGGCCTGTGTACAAGAGGATAAGAAGGCTGTAGGAAGCAGGCGCCCCTCCTCAGGGTGCATGCACAGCCTCATACACCCCGCATCCCAGCACAGAGGCAGCCATTTGAAAGGAGGCTGCCAGACTCACGTGCTGAACTTGGAGACCCCCCTCCACCCAGAGATGCAGGAGGCAGCTGGAGCCCGCCCGGGGGTTGTCAACAACTGACACAGTGTGCAGCCGTGCCAGGGAGTTCATGCTGTCACGAGGACACTGGTGCTGGCAGGCGCCATACCAGAGTCCTCCTTCCAGCCTACTAACCCTGGAGGCTCGCCCTCTCTCCAGTAGGCCAGCACGAGTCCTGGGGCACCTGGGACACACAGTCAGCATTGTGAGGACCCAGGCCCACTCACCAGTGGACAGGCACCAGCCCAGCGCCCCAGGCCCCCAGTCCCCCGCACCAAGACTTGGCCTTTCACACCAGTAGGGCAGTACCACGTCCAAGGCCCCCAGGCCCACTGTCAGCTACTCTGGAACCCCACACAGCTCCACAGCAGGCTGGCACCAAGCATGGGATCGGTAGCCAGCAGCTCCAGGGTCTGCTCTACCCACAAGCAGCACAGCAGCCTTCAAGTGAGGCAGGACCTGGAGGCCAGTCGAGCTGGAGGCTGCCCTGAGTGCCCGTGTAGGCGTAGTTCACCGGCCCTACCGTAGCATCAGGGCCTACACAACCCACACGGAGCCCCTCAGAGCACACAGATGCAGATGACTCCAAGGGGGTTTGCTGGATGCCTCCTACAAAAGGCCACTTCTCCAAGACTGGAAGCCATAATTTCCCTGCCTAATGCATACACAGAGAATTGGGCAAAATAAGAAGACATAAAAATATGTTCCAAACAAAGGAACAAAAGACAGAAACCTCAGAAAAAGAAAAAGTAGAGATAAGCAATCTACCCAATAAAGAGTTCAAGGTAATGGTCATAAAGATGCTCAACAAACTCAGAAGAATGGATGAACACAGAGAGAATTTCAACAGAGAGTACTAAAAACAAAAATGAAAAACACTAAACAGAGCTGAAGAATACAATAATTGAAATTAAACACACCAGAAAGAATCAACAGGAGATTAGATGGTACACAGGAACAGAGAGGTGAACTGGAAGAGTAATGGAAATCACCCAAATTGAAGGGGAAAGATAAAAGAATGTTTTTAAATGAGGACAGTTTAATATAACATTGTAAATCAACTATAATTCAGTTAAATAAATAAGACAGTTTAAGAGGCTTCTGGGACATCAAACATATTAACACTTGTACTACGGGGCTCACATAAAGAGAAGAGAAAAAAAGAAGCAGAGAACTTATTTGAAGACATAACAGCTGAAAACTTCCTTAACTTGGAAACAGGAACGGACATCCAGGTACAAAACACACAAGAGTCTCAAACAAGATAAACCCAAAAAAGCTCAGGCCACAACACATTATAATCAAAACAACAAAAAACAAAGCAGACGATCTTAAAGCGGTAAAAGGAAAGCAACTAGTCATGAAAGGGGAGCCTGCCTGCGAGAGCTGGCCGATCTCTCAGTTGGGACATTACAGGCCATACTGCAGTGTCACAATATTTTCAAAATGATGAAAGGAAAAAAACCCTACACTCAGCATGCTCTACTGGCAAGATAGATATGAGAGATAATGACTTTTGTAGACAAGCAAAAACAAAGAGCTTATGCACCACTAAACTGGTTTTATAAGAAACGTTAAAGGGACTTCTGTAATAATAATAAAAAAAAGGACACAACTGGAAATCGGAAAATTACAAAAAGAAAAATCTCATTGGTGAAGGCAAGCGTACAGTAAAGATAGTAGATCAACCACCCGTAAAACTAGTAGAACAGCCCCAAGACCAAAGCACTGAAACTGTGCGTGCGCGCTGAGTCGCTTCAGTCGTGTCTGACTCTGCGATGCTATGGACTGTAGCCCGCCAGACTCCTCTGTCCGTGAGGTTTTCCAGGCAAGAATACGGGAGTGGGTTTCCATGCCCTCCTCCAGGGAGTCTTCCAGACGCATGGATCGAGCCCACGTCTCTTACAACTCCTGCATTGGCAGGTGGGTTCTTTACCACTAGTGCCACCAGTAAAATTATATATAGGCATGATAATTAGTTAAGGGGTAACACAAAATAAAAAGATGAAAAATATTATATTGAAAACATTAAACATGGGGAGAGATATAGAAATGCAGTTTTTTAAGAATATGTTTGACCTTAAGAGATCATCAACCTAAAATAATAATGTATATACATTTATAGGTTATGGAGATCAAGAAGCAACAGTTAGAACCAGACATGGAACAGCAGACTGGTCCCAGATTGGGAAAGGAAGAAGTCAAGGCTGTATATTGTCACCCTGCTTATTTAACTTATAGCAGAGTACATCATGTGAAATGCCAGGCTGGATGAAACACAAGCTAGAATCAAGATTGCTGGGAGAAATGTCAATCACCTCAGATGTGCAGATGACACCACTCTTATGGCAGAAAGCAAAGAGGAACTAAAGAGCCTCTTGAAAATGAAAGAAGAGAGTGAAAAACTGACTTAAAACTCAGCTTTCAAAAAATTAAGATCATGGCATCTGGTCCCATCACTTTATGACAAATAGATGGAGAAATAGTGACTGGCTTTATTTTCTTGGACTCCAAAATCACTGCAGATGGTGACTGCAGCCACAGAAATTAAAAGACACTTGCTCCTTGGAAGAAAAGCTATGACCAACCTAGATAGCATATTAAAAAGCAGAGACATTACTTTACCAAAAAAGAAATTACAGATCAAATCCCTGATGAACATAGATGCAAAATTGCTCAGCCAAAAGTTAGTTCATGGAATTCAACAATACATTCAAAGAATCATACGCCATGACCAACTGTTATCTTGAAGGTGGATTTTTTCATCAACTAAGAGCACTGCTAAACAAGACAGGAGCTACAGTTCTTTCCCAGCCGCATTCAGGCTTTATAGTTTCCCGTAACAATATGACAGAACCCCTAAGCTTTACTCTAAATGGATCATCCCTGTGGCCAACGCCTGTAATCAAAGGCGTTATCATCTGGCTTCCACCCAGATCAGGAATTCTGACTCTGGCCAGTCTCTGCAGTGGGGGACATCAGATAACCCTGATGGCTTTGGCTATTCACAGCCCAGTGCAGGAGACGTGGATCACAGTGGCCAACAAAATGAAATGAGACAGAACGGATGCCAGAGAGACAATTAGAATAAATATTTTGTATAGTTTTCCTTTAATTACTTGCTTATAATACTGTGTTTCCTCCCAACAGAAGCAATGTCTAGCAAGGGAAGCCTAGACTAGCTGATTCACAACCCATAAAAGAAGTGCAACCGAGTCTCCAAACTCTTTCCCTAGCAAAACAAACAGTAATACAGAAGCTCACGCGCTTCTTTCATGAAGTTTTACCAGCTACAGTGAAGGAACCTGGATAACAGCCCAGCTAATCTGCAAGCAGCTGCTAGCGAAAGCATTAAAAAATTACTTTTTTGACTGTTTAAGTATTGTCTGCACTTAATCTGCAAATATCCAACTGTTAATATGAAGGGACTTCACTCAAACAAAGCAGCGCCTCCAGCACCCTGAGCACACTGCCCCATGTGAGCACACTCTTGGAGTGTTGATTAAGAATTTCATATTCACACTAGGCTTTGTTAGAAAATGTCCATAAGCCCAGCAGAGCAGCCCGATTTCTCTGCTAATTGCTCTGGTTCCCAAATGCAAGGAGGGGCTTTCTGGAAGACTCTATTTTGTGCAAAATGTAAGTTTCCCAACTCCTAATAAATGAACTTATCTGTTCTTTTCAATAAGAGTTCCGCGTGGGAATCAATGGCTTTAACCATTAGCACATTGGTCTCCATTGGCAACGTACTTTCATTTCTCCATTTTATCTTTTTGTTTCCAAGTATAACACAGGACTCCTGAGAGTACCTTGGACAGCAAGGAGATCAGAGCACTCAGTCCTTCTTTTCTGAACACTCATTGGAAGGACTGGTGTTGCAGCTGAGGCTCCAGTAGTTTGGTCACCTGGTGCAAACAGCTGACTCGTTGGGAAAGTGCCTGATGCTGGGAAAGATTGAGGGCAGAAGAAGAGGGCATCAGAGGATGAGATGGGTGGGTGGCATACCTGATACACCGGACACAAAGTTGGGCAAACTTCAGGAGATGGTGAGGGACAGGGAGGTCTGGCATGCTGCAGTCCATGGGGTCGAAAGAGTCAGACACGACTGGGGGGCTGAACAACACCGAAACGTGGTGAGGAAGAGCGTGTGCTTTGCAGTCTGAGTCCCGTCCATGAGACACATCTCCATCAGCTGTGTAGCCTAAGTTATACCATCTATCTGTTGAAGAGTAATTTTTTAAAAAGATATCATCATGACTCTCACACAAATGGATACAAAGTGAATGTGCATCAAAGCTTATTTACCACATCAATCGAGGAAACTGATAAGATATCACAACCATCTCAAAGGATAATTCAAAGAACTGCATCTATATGAGCAATAAGAACCACTGAATGAGTCAACAGAGGCAAGTATGTCTATCCTCAAAGCAATAAAGAGTTTTATTTTAGACACAGCTTATTTGCATTTCTAAGGAGAATAATCATAATTATTATCTGTTTTTTGAAGCTTACAGTGTTGTAAACTCACACAACGACAGTGAAAGACATAGATAATTCTAAAGAGTATACTTAACAGAACATTCAGTAATATTGGGGAGAAAAGGTGGGGGTTTGGCTATTTCAAAGTCTTTCACATTGTCTTTTCTGAATATATCTATCAAGTTAAAAGTCATCAAGAGAATGAAAAATAAGTTATAGACTGGGAGAAAATAAATAGTTGCAAGAGACATATCTGACAAAGTTGTGTATTCACTAAGTTGTTTCCGACTCTTTTGTGACCCCGTGGACTGTAGCTGGCCAGGCTCCTCTGTGCATGGGATTTCCCAGGCAAGAATACTGGAGTGGGTTGCCGTTTTCTTCTCCCAGGGGATCAAACCCATGTCTCCTGCACTGGCAGGCAGATTCTTTACCACTGAGCTACCAGGGAAGTTCATCTGACAAAGTACTGGTATGCAAAATATACAAAGAACTCTTAATACTCAACAACAGCAACAAAGTAAGCAATCTCAGCAGATACCTTAAAAACATACCAACAGTTACCTCACTGAAGAAGATATACAGATGGCAAATCAGCATACAAAGAGATGTTCTACATCATATGTCATCAGGGAAGTGCAGATGAAAACAGTGACAAGACACCACTACAGTTTTTAAAATACCCAAAATCCAAAACACTGACGACACCAAACGCTGGCAGAGACCTGGGAGAGGAGGGACTCTAGTTCATGCTGGTGGAGATGAAGACTAGGAGCCACTTTGGAAAATAGTTTGGTGGGCTTTTTGTTGTTCTGGTTGTTGTTGTTGTAAAACTAAACATACTCATATCATGCAATCCTGGCATCAGTCTCTTTGGTATCAACCTAAGGAGCTGAAAACTTATGCCCACAAAAAATGCTACACACAGATGTTTACAGAAGCTTTATTCATAATTGCCAAAACTTAGAAGCAACTAAGGTGTCCTTGAGCAGATGGACTGATGAATAAACTGTGATACATCAGACGATAGAATATTATTCAGCACTAAGAAGAAATAAATTATCAAGCCATGAAAAATTACAGAGGAATTTTATATGTGCGTTACTAAGTGAAAGAAACTAATCTGAAAGGCCAAGCATAGACTGTGCTATTTCAACTACATGATATTCTGTAAAAGACAACACTATAGAGACAGTGAAATGGTCAGTGGTTGACAGAGGTTAGGAAAAACAGAGTGATGAATAAGTGGGATACGGGGTTATTAAGGCAGTGAAACCATTCTGTATGAAGCCATAATGAAGGAAACATGTCACTATGCATTTGTCTAAACCCATAGAAGGAAGATCACCACGAGTGAGCCAGAACGTGATCTATGGAATGGACTTTGGGTGACAATGATGTGTCCATGTAGGCTCATCACTGAAACAAGTGTACACTCTCGTGGGTGATGGCGTTCTCACCCATGGGTAAGGGTAAGGCATTCTCACATGTGTGGAAGAGGGGACATATACTGTATCTCTGTACCTTCTGTCCAAGACTGTGGTGAATCTAAAACTGCTCTTGAAAATAGAATCTATTAAAAATAAAAAGTCCAGACATAAGTTAGGAATGACTTCACCCAAAAGACACTGCAATAAGGAGAGAAGAGACTTGAATAAAGATAGGGTCACTGAATCTCTGAAAAGGACTATTAGCTCAGTCAGTAAACAATCTGCCTGCAGTGCAGGAGATCCGGGTTTGATCCCGGGGACTGGACGATCCCCTGAAGAAGGAAATGGCAACTCATTCCAGTATCCTTGCCTGGAAAATCTCATGAACAGAAGAGCCTGGTGGGCTACAGTCCATGGGGTCGCAAAGAGTAGGGTACGACTGGGCGACTAACACTAGCTTACTTACTGCTCACAATATCTGCAGCATCACAGAGGTTGGCAGAAAAAGACTTCTCCTTTATAGAAGGAGTAAATAATGACGGGAAGGGCTGATTGTGAGAAATTCAGAGGAGCAGTGGCCTGACTGGACAACTGAGAGGGTGCTCCATGTTTCAGTGCTCAAGGAAGGGCCAAGGTTCAGGAGCCTGGAAGAAGGAAAGAACCTTGAGTCAAGTTTGGTCACATCAGGTCAATGGGTGTTTTCTTTAGTTTGGTCAATGAGGACAAGTATTCCAACTCATTTACTTATAAGATAAAGAATAATGATCAGAAGGGTTTGTCTGAGCTTTTCCTAGGTTAGACAGGGGTTCACCTTTGAGTCTCATCTAAGCCGTATGGAGAAGGGTGGTCTTGGCAGTAAGCCATTATCTAGAACACAAAAAAGTAAAGAGATTTCTCGGCCCCCCTGTTTTCTAGGATCGTGGGGCTCGGGTAAATTTCAACACTGTTAAACTGTCCTTTATTCAAGATAAATGACTGTCACTCATCACTGAACAACACAGAGTAGATAGTGAATCAGGGTCTAAGCAACAGCTTCCTGAGCACTGAGGGGTGGTGACAAAGATCCATTGTTTAATTTCCTATATGGTACAGTTTTAAGAGAAGTGCCTAGAAAGAAAAATAAAATTAGTATAAGATGTTGTAGTAAGGAATTGAACCCTGAGGCAATCTAGCCCACTAAGCCCTCTAAGAGGTTGAGGGATGGATACACTTCAGTTTTCTAGCACTGCTCACTCAGTTTCTTGAAGCTAGGATGCAATGTTCTTGATAATGAGCAGTCTTGGCTATCTGTGGTTTGTGGCCTACGTGTAAAGGCCCAGACAGCGGCTGGTCCGTGGAGAAACCCCCTTCATGCATGGCTCACTGCAGTGAGAAGCCCTTCCAAATGTGCAGCAAACCATCAGGCTTCAGCTCACAGAGGCTCTTCAGATCCTCGGAAAGGCCACCTAGACGGCTGATGGGAGTCTGAGTGCTCAGGTTTTAGGTCTTGATGACTCCAAGTCAGAGGAAAGAGAGGAAAAATTGGAAATGTCACTGAACTCAAGTTTGGCTGCTCATTACTCTTAAGCCAACAATCAAGAGGCAAGTGTCAGTAGAAAGGAAAAATGCTTTATTCAGAAAAGTGGACAATCTGGGGAAAAGGTGGACTCACGTCCAGAGACCAACATCAAAGATTCTGCTCGGCTTTTAGGGATAAAGGAGTAACAATTTTAAAGTTTTAAAACAACTTTTAAAGGGATAAAGGAGAAACAATCTCAGTTAATCGTTAATGTACGGGTCAAATTTCTTGTCACTTTTTCATTATGTATAGATCTTCCTTTGAATGTTGTTTTGCCCACGTGAAGAGTGAATCAATCTTTAACGACTTAATTCTTTATTCTTACTCCTTTTAATCCAGGAAAGGAATCGACAGGTTAGGCAAGACATTGAGTACATTCAGTAAAGAAAATTTATGAGTTAGGTTAACTGTTGCTTAATGATCTTATTTTTAGGATTAAGGCTTAAAGGGAACAGAAATAAGCAGGAAAGGGAGCAAAAGAGCTTTTTACAAATCCCCCCTTGTCATACATCATTCCATTTCTGGATTAAAGGCAAAGGTCCATGGAAATTCTTCATGCTGACATAAGGAGCCATATTCTTAGAGTGGAAGATGTTGACATGGGTCTGGATCATTTCTTTGCTGACAATTTCAGTTGCCTGGTTACATACACAGGCAGTGGAGCTAAAGTTATTTTGATGCCCATAAAGATAGAGATTATCATGAGCAACAGTATTGACCCCATTCTTTCATCAGACACCGAGTCTGTGACTCTATTGCCCTCATCATTAATAGCTCAAGCTTACTTTTCTGTGACTCTGGGAGGCATGGGAGATTTCAGCTTTTCTACAAGCAAGAGTCAGGAACATAGAGGGGTCTTTGTACCTGGAGAAGTCTCATAGGGTCCTGCTTGGTTCCAGAAACGTTAGTTTGGAAGCTTGAAGCCATATATTGGCATAAAGTAGAAGAGCTAAAAATTAAGTAAAGATTGATCATTTATACAAGATGATTGGACACAGTTCAATTTGTAGGCAGGTAACACAGAAAGAGGGGCTTCCCTGGTGGCTCAGTAAAGAATCTGCTTACTAATGCAGAATGGAGAAAGAAATGGCAACAGTATTATTGCCTGGAGAACTCCATGAATGGAGGAGCCTTGCGGGGGGCACTCTGCAGAAAGAGAGAGGCAGTGGAACTTCCCTCAGCTCGCTGAGGGGTCCCGAGGAAAAGTGAGCCTGCTGTCCGCCAACCCAGCCCTTCGGTGAGCGAGAGACAATCAGATGCGACAGGGGTTCTGTCTGAGCAGTCCCGCTTTATTGTCATAAGCTCTTGGTTTATATAGGCAAGCAGGGGGGGTTTGCGAGGGACTTTCCATAGTTCTACCAATCAAGTTAAAGGTCAGATTACCACGTGCTTACATCATGACAGGGGTCTATGGTGATCACGCATTGTCCACGTGTGTGGAAATCAAGAGAGCCAATCAAATTTTTTGGCAAACAACTTAGGCCACACCCTCATCTCTTCCACCAAGTGCCACGTTAGCTCTAATCCGAAAAGCTAGCCCTTCTTTTTAAGGTTTCCCATTTAGGGCCACACGGAACTTGGCGGGCTACAGTCCATTGGGTCACTAATGGAGGAGACAGCAGTTTGATCCCTGGGATGGGAAGATCTCCTGGAGAAAGAAATGGCAATCCTTCCAATATTCTTGCCTGAGAAATCCCATGGACAGAGAGGCCTGGCAGGCTACAGACCATGGGGCTGCAAAGAATCAGACACAACTTAGCAACTAAACAACAACAAGAAAAACACAGAGCGAAGTTAACTAAATCTCTGCCAGAGAAGTCAGAGTTTGCATCCATTTGTTGTCTGTAATTTACAAAGAAGTTCAAAATAGCTCAAAGACAAGAAACAGTCAGAATCTGATAAGCCATCAGTTCAGTTCAGTTCAGTTCAGTCGCTCAGTCTTGTCAGACTCTTTGCGACCCCGTGAATCGCAGCACGCCAGGCCTCCCTGTCCATCGCCAACTCCCAGAGTTCACTCAGACTTGCGTCCATCAGGTCCGTGATGCCATCCAGCCATCTCGTCCTCGGTCGTCCCCTTCTCCTCCTGCCCCCAACCCCTCCCAGCATCAAAGCCATAAAGGTGTGCTATCATTTTCTGTTGACACGCAAACTCCCTCTCTGCATGTCAAAGAGGGCTGCTGACAGCGCAGACTTCATGGTGCAGCCTCTGGTGGACTACAGCCCAGGACAGAGAGCACGCCAGACTCGCTCTTTCACACGGTGCTGGGCGCAGGAGTGCTGAGCAGATGGGAACTATTATGGTTACATTATTATTGGTGCTATGTTAGCTAAAATGTCTTTGTTACATCTGGGTTTGGGGTTTGTTTTTTTTTAATACAAAGATCGTATTTGCCCATTTCGTATTACTCAAGTTAAACTCTGTTAGTAATTTAGTTTACTTCTTTCAAAATTGCATTTATTTGCATAAAAATATACAAGCCCAATGGAGACGGCAATGGCAACCCACTCCAGTACTCTTGCTTGGAAAATCTCATGGATGGAGGAGCCTGGTGGGCTGCAGTCCATGGGGTCCCTAAGAGTCAGACACAACTGAGCTACTTCACTTTCACTTTTCACTTTCATGCATTGGAGAAGGAAATGGCAACCCACTCCAGTGTTCTTGCCTGGAGGATCTCAGGGATGGGGGAGCCTGGCGGGTTGCCATTTATGGAGTTGCACAGAGTTGGACACGACTGAAGCAACTTAGCAGCAGCAGCAGCAGCAGCATACAAGCCCAAATGTCTAATAATCAGAGAATAAATAATCAAATGGCTTGTTCACCCAATGGTGTCATGAATGGTAGCCAAGACAGTCTAAAATTGGCTTTAATGATGTACAAATACAAGACACGGATGTATAGAACAGTCTTTTGGACTCTGTGGGAGAGGGAGAGGGTGGGATGATTTGGGAGAATGGCACTGAAACATGTATAATGTCATATATGAAACGAGTCTCCAGCTCAGGTTCAGTGCAGGATACTGGATGCTTGGGGCTGGGCACTGGGATGACCCGGAGGGATGGTACCGGGAGGGAGGAGTGAGGGGGGTACAGGATGGGGATCACGTGTATACCTGTGGCAGATACATGTTGATTTGTAGCAAAACCAATACAATATTGTAAAGTAATTAACCTCCAATTAAATTAAATAAATTTATTTTAAAAAATAAATAAAAAATTAAAAAACCATAAAATTGCACAGCTAAATAAATAGGATAGATAGATGATAAATAGATGGATTTATAGATAGATAAGGAAACTCAGCAGTGGACACAGGACTGGAAAAGGTCAGCTTTCATTCCAATCCCAAATAAAGGCAATACCAAGGAATGCTCAAATTACCGCACAATTGCACTCATCTCACATGCTAGTAAAGTAATGCTCAAAATTCTCCAAGCCAGGCTTCAGCAATACGTGAACCATGAACTCCCTGATGTTCA
>SJYF01000263.1:84436-96780 GCA_006410515.1 Procapra przewalskii | reverse complement strand
ACACACGCACACACACACACACACACACACACTGAGCGCACACACACACACACACACACACACACACACACACACACACCCGCAGGGGCTTCCTCTGAAGTTTATTAGTGGCTGCTCCTCCCACCATCAGCCCAGGCAGAAGCGCTGCTGCTGCGGGCAGTATCTGCGTCTCCACCACCTGCGTGTGGTGAAATCTATCCCCCAGTGTGAGGGCATTGATTAGGAGATGAGACCTTTAGGAGGGTATTAGGTCAAGAGGGTGCAGCCCTAAAGAACAGGAAGAGTGCCCTTGTGAGCTGATCTCAAAGGACACCCTTGCCCCTTCCGCCACAGTGAGAAACCATCTGTGAGCTAGGAAGCAGGCTCTCACCAGACTCCAAATCTGCAGTCGCCTTGAAACTGGACTTCCCAGCCTCCAGAACTGGGAAAAATAAGTGCCTGTTATTTAATGCACTCAGTTTATGGTATCTTTGTTACAGCAGAAAAGACGAAGACAAATGCTAATAGTGCAAGTAAGGAGACTATTCCATTCTGTCCAGGACGCTCCTCTATTTAATAGTGAAAGCCCTTCTTTCTGGAAAAGACTTCCACGCAAACAGGGATGATGGTTCACCGTTATTAGGGACTTCCTCCAGACTTTTCCTCCAGGATTTTCCTTCCATTTTTGTGTCACAAAATTGGAAATGTTAGACTGTAACTTCCTGGAATATAAATTAGTGATCTCCCTTCTACAAAAATGAAGCTCTTCTCTTTCTTTATTTCTCTCCAAAACATTCACATTTTTTAAAGTTATCTGATTCCTATTTCCTCTATCCTCAAGAATCCAGATTTACTTTTATCAAAAAAGTTTTAAAGCTGCAATATAGACAGAATTAACTAATATAGTCCTCTTTTTATAGGTGAGGAAACTTGAATCATAGAGAATTGGCCAAAGTCATCTAAGTCTCCCAACTTCCAGATTAGTCCTATTTCCTTAAATGTAGCTTTTAAAAATTATATGATATGGTCAACAAGCCCAAATTTATAAATGTTTTGCTCCCCTTCTGCTAGATTTGACAATTCCTAATAAAATTCTTCACAGTGCTTTTAAGATCAATTTATAACTTGATCAACAGTAATCTGACTTTAAACAGAATTTATCCTTTTAATTAATTTTTATTGGAGTATGATTGCCTTACAATGTCATGTTAATTTCTAGTGTACAGCAAAATGAATGTGCACACGTAGGCGTGAAGCCATACATATGCATATTGTCGTTTTTTAGTCGCTAGGTCATGTCTGACTCTTTGCAACACCATGGACTGTAGCCCACCTGGCTCCTCTGTCCATGGGATGTCCCAAGAAAGAATAGTGTAGTGGGTTGCCATTTCCTTTTCCAGGGGATCTTCCCAACCCAGAGATCAAACTCGTGACTCCTGTGTTGCAGACTGACTCTTTATGGCTGAGCCACCAGGGAAGCCCACATACACAAAAACCCCTCCCTCTTGGACTTCCTTCCCGTTCAGGTCACCACAGAGCATTCAGCAGAGTTCCCGGTTCTGTTTGCTTTCGTTAGTGATCTGCCTTACACACAGCATCAGTAGCACGCATATATGTGCCAGTCCCAATCTCCCAGTTTCTCCCACCCTTCTCTGTCCCCTTGGTATCAGTTTGTTTATTCTTATGTCTGAAGCACAGAATTTAGCTTGAAAAACTAACATCACATAAGCCCTTCTGTCCCTAATTATGAACGTCCTTTAACTCCTCAACAAAATAGGAATTTTTTAAAAGTGTTCTTTTACCTCATTGATTATGAAGCCCCTCTACTTACAAAAGCTCATTACTGTCTACTGGATTCCATGTTGATTCTACTGGTTGAATAATGTGAAGAGTAACACACGCAATATTTATCAGTTTAACAATGTCATTTAAACTCTGCAGTAACCCTGTCAGGCAGTGTTAAGGATGAATTGCTCCCTGAAGAGGTTGTTTTTTTAAAAAAGTTGCCCTCTGAGAGTTGCACTGAAAAATCAATACAATGCACAGTGATAGAGATATGTATGCGAAGGTGATTTATGAAGGTCGATTGAATCCCAGACATGCATAAATAGCAAGTTTGAGGAAAGATATTTGCCAATGACTGGGTCAATGCTAAAGAAGGTTACTGTACAAGTCAGAGGAGGTGATAGTCCTGTTGCAGAAAAATATACATCAGGCTGCCCTGAACCTGAGGCTTTGAAATGCAAGCCATGTAAGTCCCCTCCATGTGAGCCTTCCAGGTTCAGTGTGTTCGTGTGTTCAGCCACGTCAGGTCACGCGTCGGAGGTGCGCTGTCACGTGAGCGTCCTCTACAAGCGGCCGCGTTTTCTGCACTTTAATCCACAGCTCTGTGCACAGTCACTAGCACAGTGCCTTTATTTCCAGCCCAGGGTGTCCACAAGCAAGTGTGAAAGCAGTGGCAGTATAGCTGGTATTGCTCAGAAGCCTCAGCTGCTGTACTGCCCTTGTGTACTTTTCAAGGTACTGTACTGAAAAACCAGGGCTTTCCTAGCATCTCAAACAACAAAGAATCTGCCTACAATGCAGGAGATGTGGATTCGATCCCAGGGTTGGGAAGATCCCCTGGAGAAGTGAATGGCAACCCACTTCAGTATTCTTGCCTGGAGGATCTCATGGACAGGGGAGCCTGGCAGCCTCCAGTCCATAAGCACTGCAGACAGTCAGACACGGCAGAGCGGCTAAGCACAGTGTAAGACTAAAAGTCTTTATTTTTTGTGTTTGTTCTTTAATGTATTATTTGTATAAAAAGTATTATAAACCTGTTACAGTAGGTTACTCTATAACCAATTGAGTTACTTGGGCACCTAGGCTTACTGTTTTGGACTTATGAACAATTTGGACTTACAAACATGCTCTCAAAATGGAACTCATTCATGTGTATGAGACTTGATATATTTGAATTCTATTCCCATCTTACGACAATGTGACTGAATTTCCAAAACAGCTTGCCTACACAGGCAAGTTTGTCCTAGCCGAAGAATACCACTGTCCCAGGGACCCTGACCTTTCATGTTCATGCTGGTTTATACATTAGTCTGGCTGAACTTGGATAACAAATTGTGGCTAAAAGAAGACATCTCGTTGGGACAGGGAAAACCGTAGTCTCCGTGGACTGTGGAGAATTCCTCCAGAGGCCCCCAGGCAGCCAGACAGTTCATTTATCCTAAGGACTCAGGGCCCTGGGCGCCACATCTTGCACACAAACATCACCTGATAATACTGCCCTCACTGTATACCTGAGAAAACAAAACTGGGAAGGTCAATACCCTTGCCAGGGTTATTCAGTGAGTGCCATATCGCCAGCTGGAATGCAGACCTTTGGCCCCAACTGCAGTCTTTTCCTATTCTGATTTTCTGGTAACACCACTGGTGTCCCATCACACATGCTGAACTCCAGTCTTGGCTGAAACCACATGAGCTTGGACCCTCGTGAGGATGGCACTGTCTGTATCTGCCAAAGGCCTTTTAGGAGGCCACAGAAGACTGCTCAGTGCCAATGCCATTATATATTTGCCATGAGGTGATGGGACCGGATGCCATGATCTTCATTTTCTGAATGTTGAACTTTAAGCCCACTTTTTCACTCTCCTCTTTCACTCTCCTCAAGAGACTTTTTAGTTCTTTGCTTTCTTCCATAAGGGTGGGATTATCTGCATATCTGAGGTTATTGATATTTCTCCCAGCAATCTTGATTCCAGCTTGTGCTTTCTAGCCCAGTGTTTCTCATGAAGTACTCTGCATATAAGTTAAATAAGCAGGTTGACAATATATAGCCTTGACATACTCCTTTTCCAATTTGGAATCAGTCTGTTGTTCCATGTCCAGTTCTAACTGTTGCTTCCTGACCTGAATACAAGTTTCTCAAGAGGCAGTTCAGGTGGTCTGGTACGCACATCTCTTTCAGAATTTTCCAGTTTGTTGTGATCCACACAGTTAAAGGCTTTGGCATAGTCAGTAATGCAGATGTAGATGTTTTTCTGGAACTCTCTTGCTTTTTCCATGATCCAGTGGATGTTGGCAATTTGATCTCTGGTTCCTCTGCCTTTTCTAAAACCAGCTTGAACATCTGGAAGTTCATGGTTCACGTATTGTTGAAGCCTGGCTTGGAGAATTTTGAGGATTACTTTACTAGTGTGTGAGATGAGTGCAGTTGTGCAGTAGTTTGAATGTTCTTTGGTATTTCCTTTATTTGGGATTGGAATGAAAACTGACCTTTTCCAGCCCTGTGGCCACTGCTGTGTTTTCCAAATTTGCTGACATATTAAGTGCAGCACTTTCACAGCATCATCTTTCCGGATTTGAAACAGCTCAACTGGAATTCCATCACCTCCACTAGCTTTGTTCTTAGAGATGCTTTCTAAGGCCCACTTGACTTCACATTCCAGGATGCCTGGCACTAGGTGAGTGATCACACCATCGTGATTATCTGGGTCATGAAGAAAGATCTCTTTTGAATAGCTCTTCTGTATATTCTTACCACATCTTCTTTTTTTCTTCTTTAAAAAAATTCTTTTTAATTGAAGGATAATTTCGTTACAGAACTTCATTGTTTTCTGCCAAACCTCAACATGAATCAGCTGCAGCTCTGCATGTGCCCCCGCCCTTTTGAACCTCCCTCCTGTCTCCCTCCCCATCCCTCTAGGCTGATACAGAGCCCTGTTTCCTGAGCCATACAGCAAATTCCTGTTGGCTATCTATTTTACACATGGCAACATAAGTTTCCATGTTACTCTTTCCATACATCTCACTCTCTTCTCCCCTCTCTCCATGTCCATAAATCTGTTCTGTATATCTGCTTCTCCATTGCTATCCTGTAAATAAATACTTCAGAGCCATTTTTCTAGATTCCATATATGTGCATTAGTGTACAATATTTATCTTTCTCTTTCTGACTCACTTCACTCTGTATAATATGTTCTAGGTTCATTCACCTCATCAGAACTGACTAAATGCATTCTTTTTTATGTCTGAGTAATATTCCATAGTGTATATGCACCACAAATTCTTTATTCATTCATTTGTCAATGGGCATCTAGGCTGCTTCCATGTTCTAGCTATTGTAAATAGCGCTGCAATGAACAATGGGATACATGTGGCTTTTTCAACCCTGGTTTCCTCAGGGTATATGCCTAGTAGTGGGGTTGCCGGATCATAAGGCAGTTTTATTCCCAGTTTTTTAAGGAATCTCCACACTGTCTTCCATAGTGGCTGTATCAATTTACATTCCCACTAACAGTACAAGAAGGTTCCCTTTCCCCATACCTTCTCCAGCATTTATTGTTTGTGGACTTTTGATGATGGCCATTTTGACACATGTGAGGTGATATCTCATTTTGATTTTGATTTGCATTTCTCTAATAAAAAGGAGTACATCAAGGCTGTATATTGTCACCCTGCTTATTTAACTTATATGCAGAGTATATCATGGGAAACGCTGGGCTGGAAGAAGCACAAGCTGGAATCAAGATTGCCAGGAGAAATCTCAGTAACCTCAAATATGCAGATGACACCACCCGTATGGCAGAAAGTGAAGAGGAACTAAAAAGCCTCTTGATGAAAGTAAAAGAGGAGAATGAAAAAGTTGGCTTACGGCTCAACATACAGAAAACTAAGATCATGGCATCTGGTCCCATCACTTCATGGAAAATAGATGGGGAAACAGTGGAAACAGTGTCAGACTTTATTTTGGGGGGCTCCAAAATCACTGCAGATAGTGACTGCAGCTGTGAAATTAAAAGATGCTTTCTCCTTGGAAGAAAAGTTATGACCAACCTAAATAACATATTGAAAAGCAGAGACATTACTTTGCCAACAAAGTTCCGTCTAGTCAAGGCTATGGTTTTCCCAGTAGTCACGCATGGATGTGAGAGTTGGACTGTGGAGAAAGCTGAGCGCCCAAGAATTGATGTCTTTGTTGTGGTGTTGGAGAGGACTCTTGAGAGTTCCTTGGACTGTAAAGAAATTAAACCAGTCCATTCTAAAGGGGATCAGCCCTGGGATTTCTTTGGAAGGAATGATGCTAAGGCTGAAACCCCAGTACTTTGGCCACCTCATGCGAAGACTTGACTCATTGGAAAAAACTCTGATGCTGGGAGGGATTGGGGGCAGGAGGAGAAGGGGACGACAGAGGATGAGATGGCTGGATGGCATCACCAACTCGATGGACGTGAGTTTGTGTGAACTCCGGGAGATGGTGATGGACAGGGAGGCCTGGCGTGCTGTGATTCATGGGGTCGCAAAGAGTCGGACACGACTGAGCGACTGAACTGAACTGAACTGAATAGCGAGTGACGGTGAGCACCTTTTCATTTGTCTGTTGACCACCTGTATGTTGTCTTTGGAGAAACGTCTGTTTCGGTCTTTTCCCCACTTTTTGATTGGGTTGTTTTTCTGGAATTGAGTTGTATGCGCTGCTTGCATATTTTGGAAATTAATTCTTTGTCAGTTGTTTCATTTTCTGTTATTTTTCTCCCATTCCAAGGGCTATATTTTTACCCTGCTTATAGTTTTCTTTGCTGTGCAAAAGGCTTTAAGTTTAATCAGGTCCCACTTGTCCACCTCTGTTTTTATTGTCAGTTCTCTAGGAGGTGGCTTAGTGAATATTCCTTTGGCTTACGTTATTGTGTGTTCTGCCTATGTGCTCCACTTAGAGTTTAAGAGTTTCTGGTCTCACATTTAGGTCTTTAATCCATTTTGAGTTTATCTTTGTGTATGGGGTTAAGAAGTATTCTAATTTCATTCTTTCACACGTAGCTGTCCAATTTTCCCAGCACCATTTATTGAAGAGGTTGTCTTTGCCCCATTGTATATTCTTGCTTCCTTTGTCAAAAATAAGGTACCCATAGGTACATGGGCTTATTTCTTGGGCCACATCATCTTAATATCTTCTGTTTCTGTTAGATACATACCATTTCTGTCCTTTATCGTACCCATCTTTTCAGTAGTAAGTGAGGCAGAAGGTGGTACAAAATAAGGTTGGACAGGGAGGCCCCCCAGTGCTATTATCAGATGCTCAGGTTTTGTTCCAAGAGCAATGGGGTGGCCCACTGCAAGAGTTAGGGAAGTTCTCAAACCTGCAGTCATTTCTGAAACCAAATGCAAATTCAAGGGTCCCCAAACCATAGTCATTTGTGACACCAGTTTCAACTTCAAGGCTCCCTGGGACCACCATCAGATTCAATAATTCACTAGAAGGACCCAGAAAACTCAATGAAAGCTGTTACACTTTAGTTCCAGTTGATCACAGTGAAAGGATACATATTATAATCAGCTGAGGACCGATAGATTTGGGGAAGAATTCAGGAAGAATCCCCTCAGGGACTTTCCAGCTATCCTTTTGCTTCAGTGTCATGCACAAAGCTAAATCCTCTAGGCAGTCATGTGTGCCAAGACACAAGGAATATTACTAATCAGGGAAATGCACATGAGCATTGGGTGTCCAGAGTTTGTATGGGGGTGAAGTGAAGTTGCTCAGTCATGTCCAACTCTGCGACCCCATGGACTGTAGTCTACCATGACCCTCCGTCCATGGGATTTTCCAGGCAAGAATACTGGAGCAGGTTGCCATTACCTTCTCCAGAGGATCTTCCCAACCCAGGGATCAAACCTAGGTCTCTGACATTGTAAGCAGATGCTTTACCATCTGAGCCACCAGGGAAAAGTCGCTGTCATAAACATGGCTGAGTGCCTGTGTGGCTGACCTTCAGTCTCCAGGCCTTCTAAAGATCAAGCTGATGCCATGATCACAGAAGTGAAGTCGCTTAGTCGTGTCCAACTCTTTGCGACCCTGTGGACTGTAGCCCACTAGGCTCCTCCATCCACGGGATTCTCCAGGCAAGAATACTGGAATAGGTTGCCATTTCCTTCTTCAGGGGAGCTTCCCGAGCCAGGGATTGAACCCGGGTCTCCAGTGCTGAAGGCAGATGCTTTACCCTCTAGCCATCAGGGAGGCCCCCATGATCATAAGTCCCCTGTAAATCACAGTAGTGCACTATGGGAAGAGATCAAGACATAGGAAACAAATACAAGAAGTTGGGGCAGATTTTTCAGACTCTTTTCTATTACAGGTTATCATGAAATATTGAGTAGAGTTCCCTGTGCTTTACAGTAAGTCCTTGCTGGTTATTTTGTATATAGTAGTGGGCATATCTCTTAACCTCAAACTCTTAATTATCCTCCCCACCCTTTCCCTTGTGGTAACCATGTTTGTTTTCTATCTCTGTGGGTCTATTCCTGTTTTTTAAATAAGTTCATTTGTGTTTTTTTCAGATTCCATATAAAACTAACACCATATGATATTCATCTTTCCCTGTCTGATTTACTTCACTTAGTATGATAATCTCCAGGTCCATCCATGTTGCTGCAAATGGCATCATTTTATTCTCTTTATGGCTAAATAATATTCCATTGCATAGCACATCCTCTTTATTCATTTATCTGCCAATGAACATTTAGATGCTTCCACATCTTGACTACTGAAAGTAGTGCTGTTATAAACATGAAGGTACATACGTCTTTTTGTGTGTGTGTGCGCTCTTTATTTTTTTTTTTTAACTTTACAATACTGCCTTGGTTTTGCCATACATTGACATGAATCCGCCATGGGTGCACGTGAGTTCCCAATCCTGAATCCCCTCCCACCACCCTTCGCATACCATCTCTCTGGGCCATCCCAGTGCACCAGCCCCAAGCATCCTGCATCCTGTATCAAACCTAGACTGGTGTTTCATTTCTTACATGATAGTATACACATTTCAGTGACATTCTCCCAAATCATCCCACCCTCTCCCTCTCCCACAAAGTCCAAGTCTGTTTTAAATTATGGTTTTCTCCAGATAATGCCCAGAAAGGGGAATGCAAGATCATATGGTAGCTCTGTTTCAAGTGTTTTAAGGAACTTCCATACTATTTTCCATGTAACTGCAACTTCATGAGAGACCCTAAGTTAGAACCACTCAGTTAAGCCACTCTTTGTATAGGATAAGAAATGTTCATTATTTTGAGCTGCCAACTTTCAGGGTAATTTGTTGTACAAGAACGGATAGCTAATACGTATGTAACAAGCTACTTGAACAGCCAAAAACAGAAAACCAAGTGTTTTCAGAGGCTCAAATATGATATAAAGACATGTCTCTCTTGTTTCCAGCACACTTCAAGGATTTACTTTGCAGGTAGTTTTGTTACTGTATTATTTTGTTTTGTGCTTCACTTTTTAGCTTATGTCTCTCTGACACAAGTATACTGGTGTAATAAAAGGTGGGCATGCTGATCACGAAAAGCCAGGACCTAAAAATGTTAGATGTGTTTCAAAGGGACTATCCTCAACCCTGTAAATGTAATTTATTATCTCACCAGGAAAGAGGGCAGAAATGCAGTTCTTGGCTTTAGGGAGCACAATAGAATGCAATGTGGACTCCTGAAGTACAGACATAAAACAAGTCACCAACAAACACTGCCTCCTTCCTGCAGGCATAATTCCTTGCATCCGAGTGCTGAGTCATGTCATATGCCATATTATTATCTGACCAAAGTATGGGTGCAAAAATTAAACAAAGCACAGAGTTTCTCTTTGTGAAAGCAGAGATTAAAAGTTGAAATTAAAGAGCCTGAGGACTGGGGTGGAATAGTGTGACAGAAATGAACACAATTTTCCATAAAAATGTATCACCTTAGCTGAATTTAATTTCTATTAAATTCTTGGGCATTAAAGTCATAATTCTCAAATTCTTCTATTATTCTCTTTGCTTCCACCATTTTCTTTCAAATGCTTTACCCTGCGTAGTCCACATACCCATAACTACACATTTCTGCAAGTTTCCATAACTCAACAAAGGAAGGGTGAAAAATCTAAATTATTTGGTCACAGTCAGCTTGCTGAAGTAAAGTGTAAGCTTAAAGTTAAATTTAAGCAAAAACCTGCATCCCACATGCAAAGATGATGAGTAGCCTTTCTGTGAGCTTCTATAAAAGAATCTGCATCACTGCGGTCCCTTTTGAACAGGCTTCCACATTTACAGAATTAGGCTGCTTAGTTCTGCACATCCCAAGAATGGGAGCTAACCCTGGTCCTGCTGTTTACAAGACCACATTCCCTTCACTGTGCTGAGACCCAGGTGACCAGTGATCACTCACACGGGCCTCCCAGCCCTGCAGCTGGCACAGCAAATCCTTAAAGACTCACTCACAGAGAAGATATTTTGAAGTTGCTACAAAGGACTGATTATTTCTGTGAAAATTACAGCCCAAAGTTTCATTCAGAAAACTTCCTTTTTCAATACAAGAAAGAAGCAGAATAAAAACTTTCACCACCAAAGGTTTTCATTCTAACTCATAGACACCGTCCCTAAATTCAATTCTACCACTACAAAGATGCTTTTATTTTTTCAAATATTCAACTCCATTACTTATTCTCAGCTGCCATCTAAAACCAGGAATTATTTTTAAAAAGCAATCCAACTGCTAATTGATTATTATTTACCTAAAGATAATATTCAGATAAAACTGTCTAGAACATAGGAATTTAAATTTCATCTTTTAACCTGTCAGGATCACTTTTATTAAATACTTTTTGTAACAGTTCAAATCTTAATTTCCTTTTACTCATCAGTTCATTCACCGAAGTATTTTATTCAAATCCTTTATTCCCAAATTATAGTTACTAATTCACAAACAAGTGGCTAGGGTGGAGATGAAATGCAGAAGATAAAAAGAAAGAAGACTTGTGCAGGGCAGTCGCAGCATCAAGTTGAATATGTAAGTGGCACGCACACTTAGGAAGGTGGCTAGGGCTTGAGGGAGGCCCAAGAGGAAGGGGGTGGCTGATTGGCATCGTATGGCAGAAGCCAGCACAGCATCGTTAAAACAATTTCCCACCAATTAAAAGAAGTAAATGTTTTCCTGTTCCATCCTACTAATTATATATTTTAAATATTAAAATATTTGTGTGGAGAGAAAGAGATGACATATGGCTTTTTTTTTTTAATCTGCAGATCTTCCTTTATCAGAGGAAAAGGTGATAAGTCACACTGCATTGAAAATAATTCAGTTTTTTATCTTCAAGTAGAGTTTCATTTATTAATAACCTTCCATCCTAATAATGTATAAAACTGAGAGCTAGTTGGAAGTTGCTGTCTAGCAGGGAGCTCAGCTCAGAGCTCTGTGATGACTTAGAGGAGGAGGATATGGGGACTGGGCTCAAAAGGAAGGGCAGACATGTAAACTTACAGCCCCTTCACTTGGTCGTACACAATAAAATATTTTAACTTCAGTTCAGTTCAGTCTCTCAGTCGTGTCTGACTCATTGTGGTCCCATGAACCACAGCACGCCAGGCCTCCCTGTCCATCACCAGTTTTTGGAGTTTACTCAGATTTATGTCCATTGAGTTAGTGATGCCATCCAACCCTCTTATCCTCTGTTGCCCCCTTCTCCTCCCACCTTCAATCATTCCCAGCATCAGGATCTTTTCCAATGAGTCAGTTCTCCGCATCAGGTGGCCAAAGTATTGGAGTTTCAGCTTCAATATCAGTCCTTCCAATGGGTATTCAGGACTTATTTCTTCAACATGGACTGGTTGGAACTCCTTGCAGTTCAAGAGACTCAAAGAGTCTTCTCCAACACCACAGTTCAAAGGCATCAGTTCTTCAGCACTCAGCTTTCTTTATAGTCCAACTCTCACATCCATACATGACTACTGGAAAAACCATAGCCTTGAGTAGATGGAACTTTGTTGGCAAAGTAATGTCTCTCCTTTTTTAACATGCTGTCTAGGCTGGTTATAACTTTTCTTCCAAGGAATAAGCGTCTTTTAATTTCATGGCTTCAGTCACCATCTACAGTAATTTTGGAGGCCCCCCCCCAAAAAAAAATAAAGTCTGCCACTTTTCCCACTGTTTTCACTGTTTTTTTTTAAACTTAAAAAAATTTAAATAAATGAGTCAGAGGGGATGCAATGTACAGCATAGGGGATATAGTCAATAACACTGTGATAATTTGGTATGGTGACAGATATAACTAGACTTGTCATGGTGATTGTTCTGCAGTGTTAAAAAATATCCAATCACTATGTTGTACACCTTAAACTAATATAATATTTTAAGTCAACTATACTTCAATTAAAAGAAAAGAATCTTCAGTCTTAGCTTTTATGATTAGTTTTAACAAACCATAAGATAGGTCCATTTTATCATAAGAAATGCTTGGATGGAAGAAGCACAAGCTGGAATCAAGATTGCTGGGAGAAATATCAATAACCTCAGATATGCAGATGATACCACCCTTATGGCAGAAAGTGAAGAGGAACTAAAAA
>SJYF01000263.1:42727-52886 GCA_006410515.1 Procapra przewalskii | reverse complement strand
GGTGGGTGGGTATAGCTACCTTACAATGCTGTGTTAGTTTCTGCTGCACAAGAAGGTGGATCTGTTACACATACACACATGTCCCCTCCCTCTTGGACCTCCATTCCACCCGCAGGTCGGCACAGAGCACTGGGCTAAGCCACCTGCGCCACACGGCAGCTTCCAATAGCCACCTACTGGACACGTGGTGATGTGGGTGCGTCAGGCCTCCCGACGCTCCCTCCTACTTGCCCTGCGTCCACATGCCCCTCTCTATGTCAAGGTGTCTGCTCTTCAGTCCCTCAGCCATGTCCACCTCTTTGTGACATCATGGACTGCATTTTCCAGGCTCCTCTGTCCATGAAATTCTCCAGGCAAGAATACTGGAGCGGGTTGCCATTTTCCTCTACTCCTACCTTTGAAACAGGTTGATCTGTACTATTTTTCTAGATTCCACATCTTTTTTCCTGGCTTACATCACTCTGTGTGACAGACTCTAGGTTCATCCACATCTCTACAAATGACCCAGTTGTGTTTTTTTTTTAATGGCTGAGTGATATTCCATTGTGTGTATGTACCAGAGGGATCAAACAGAGATTCCAAATATATTGGTTTCAATACCCACATTTAGAAATATTAATACATTCTAGTGCACCCAATAATATAAAGCACTAGATTTAACAAGGGGAAAAAAATCTAGGTCATGCCAATATTCTTCTGTCTCATCTCCTATAACAAGATGTTGAGTATCTTCAGAGAAAATTACAAAATATTTTCATGAACCTACTGTCTGCCAGATTCTCTGTAGATTTGTAAGATAAAATGATGAATAAGACAGTGAGGTTCCAGCCCTCACAGTATGTTTAGCTGGCTCATTTTTCATAGATTTGTGTCACTACAAATTCAGTTCCCAGGATAACCGCGTTTTCAGCTCTATCCAATAACCCTATGTGTTCCCAGACAGTTTTTTCTCCTGTTCCCCAGTATGATGCTTTCAAAACACTCCACTCACTGCAAGCTCCTATGTTCCACCTCCCTCCTTAATCAAGACTAACTATAACTCTAACCCAAGGATCATGGTTTCGTTGACATCACTCAAATGTTATCTCCTTCCTCAATTCAAAATATCCAGCCAAACTTGGCTTTTTTCCTCCTATCAAGCAGGAGAGGTATCTTTCCTTGCCTCTAAGATAAATCTGATACTTCTCCTGGTCCTCCAATATCTCCATTCATAATTGTTTTCACCCCTCTTTCTGACTTCCTCATCTGTTTCCAGTCTATAGATTCTTTCCTCTTTAAACAGGCTGAGGAAGCTCAGCCAGCACACATAAAAAACCCCTATGTTGACCTTCTTTGGTGCTTCTTCCCTTTTCCTACCCTTTCGGATCCAAGCCTTTCTCCATCCATGGCTTCCACGCCCGCCTCTCCCACCCAGTCCCCCTCTGGCAGTCATCTTGCCCAGTTCCTCTGCCCAGTGCTCCCTTCTGACCCTAGACTCACAAAATAGAACCACTGTGTTGATGAACCCTGTATTTTTCTGTTTTAACATTGCTGGATCTCACTGATGCACTTGACACACCTTATTTCCCCCTTACAATGGAAACATTCACTTTTCCAGAAATTCAAGATCCTCCACCCTCTGGCTGTTTATTCTCTCAGTACTTTGAATACAATGTACCCCTCCCTTCTGACCTGTAGAGCTACTGAAAAACTGACTGAAGATTTTATTCCCTTAGATGTAACAAGTTGTTTTTCTCTTGTTGCTTTTAATATTCTCTCCCTGTCTTTAACTTTTGACATTTTAATTATAACATGTTTGGTGTGGGCATCTTTGAGTTCTAAAGATTCTTTCCCACTATATAAAGGTTATCAGTTTTTAATATTTTTATGAAAAACTTTCACTACTTTTAGAATCAGATGAAAGGTTATATTAACAAAAAAGTCTATCCTCAAAAAAAAAAATTTGCCTGAATTTTCACTGAGTCATCTCAAAAGACAGTTACACAGATGCATGCATACATGCAATTCTAAAATTAATCTGATGGCTTCACTGATGGGTCAGTGGTAAAGAATCTGCCTGTCAGTGCAGAAGACATGGGTTTGGTCCCCGGGTCAGGAAGATCCCCTGGGAAAGAAAATGATAACTCACTTCAGTATTCTTGTCTGGAGAATTCCATAGACAGAGGAGCCTAGAAGGCTACAGTCCATGAAGTCAGAAAAGTTGGGAATGACTTAGCAGCTAAACTGCCAACAACCCCACTGGTGATTCAGTGGTGAAGGTGAAGAATCACCGGCCAACACAGGGAACACAGACTCAGTCCCTGATTTGGGAAGACAGAACATGGCAAGAAGCAACCAAGCCCACATGCCACAACCACGGAGCCTGAGCTCTAGAAGCCTGGGACTGAGACCACTGAGCCCAGGAATTTCAAGCACAGAAGCCTGCAAACCTGAAGCCCGTGCGCAACAGTAAGAGGAGTCACTGCAATGAAAAGCCCTCATACCTCAATAGAGCGTTGCCCCCAGCCACTGCAACCAGCAAAAAGCCCATGCAGCAACAAAGACCCAGCACATCCAAAGATAAACAAATCACTTTTTTAAATAAACATGATGTGAGCAATACCAACGCAAACATGGAATATTCCAAGATGATTCATCCTTATAATAAAATTTTGGTATAAAAGTCTGGAATTTCTTTGTGATGTATAATGATGATTGATTTAATAAATATTGGGGAGATTATTTACATAAAATCAGCCTAGATTTTGAAAAATTTCCACTAAAATCAGAGCCATTTAAGTCATGACAACATTTGAACAGTCATAAAGCATTATACAGATTTAGGAATAAGCCAGCTTGATGAAGGCCCAAATTCCCAGGTTTTGCCGTAGTCAAATTTTGACATAGAAAAAGGAGGGAATTAAATTTCCACTCATTTTAGACACTATTAGAACAATATCTAGTTTAAAAAGCTTTCTTATAGCATTTATGCCTCATTCTAATAATTTCATAAATTGAAGAGAAGGGAATGAACAGAAAATAAAGATATGCTAGGAAATGGATTTGACTCGGAAATATTTGACAGTGTGATTGCCCAAGAACCTTCACTGCATTTTTGAATTCTTCCCATGACTTCTGCTCACATGTTTCTCTGGAACCGAGTGACAATAACTTATCTATTGTCTTGTTTCTAGAACTTTATTTGTTGCTACTGCAGTGCCATATACTTGATTTATGTTTTTCTTCTTCTGTTGGAGATAGTTGACTAAGACTTCGAATAAGCACATTACAAAGCCCTTCAGAGAGGCGTTTTTGTTTGTTTGTTTGTTTGTTTTTAGTAACATTTGGCCTTTACCTAAAATTGCAATCAATCAATTGAGAAAAATGCATCTATATTTTAACTGTAACTTTTCATTCAGTTTAGTCTCTCAGTCACGTCCAATTCTGCGACCCTATGGACTGTAGCACACCAGGCTTCCCTGTCCATCACCAACTCCTGGAGTTTACTCAAACTCATGTCTATCGAGTCGGTGATGCCATCCAACCATCTCATCCTCTGTCCTCCCCTTCTCCTCCTGCCTTCAATCTTTCTCAGCATCTGGGACTTTTCAGATGAGTCAGTTCTTCACATCAGGTGGCCAAAGTATTGGAGCTTCAGCTTCAGCCTCAGCATCAGCCTTTCCAGTGAATATTCAGAACTGATCTCCTTTAGGATAGACTGGTTGGATCTTCTTGCAGTCTAAGGGACTCTCAAGAGTCTTCTACAACACCACAGATCAAAAGCATCAATTCTTCAGCACTCAGCTTTATTTATAGTCCAACTCTCACATCCAAGCATGACTACTGGAAAAACCATAGCTTTGACTAGACAGACCTTTGTTGTCAAAGTAATGCCTATGCATTTTAATGCTTGTCTAGCTTGGAGAAGGAAATGGCAACCCACTCCAGTGTTCTTGCCTGAAGAATCCCAGGGATGGGGGAGCCTGGTGCGCTGCCGTCTCTGGGGTCGCACAGAGTCGAACACCACTGAAGCGACTTAGCAGCAGGTTGGTCATAGCTTTTCTTCCAAGGAGTCTTTTAATTTCGTGGCAGCAGTCACCATCTGCAGTGATTTTGGAGCCCCCCCCAAAATAAAGTCTCTCACTGTTTCCATTGTTTCCCCATCTATTTGCCAAGAAGTGATGGGACATTCTCCAAGCCAGCCTTCAACAATACATGAACCATGAACTTCTAGATGTTCAAGCTGGATTTAGAAAAGGCAGAGGAACCAGAGATCAAATTGCCAACATCTCTTTGTGACCCCATGGACTGTAGCCAACCAGACTACTTTGTCCTTGGAATTCTCCAGGCAAGAATACGGAGTGGGTAGCCATGACTTTCCAGGGGACCCTCTTAACCCAGAGATGGCATGCACATCTCTTGCACTGCAGGCGCTCTCTTTGCTGTCTGAGCCACTTCTGCTGTTCCCCGTTAAGATGTATTTTCTGTCCTGCTGCCCCTGAATGATCCCTCACCTACCAGCATATGGTCAATCTCTTCTTATATAAGACAAGGAGATACAGACCCAGACACAAATGCATGTGGCATGCCTACCTCTGCTTCTTATTCTCTACAGTCTGATTTTTCTTTTCTCACTAACTTTCTACATTTCTTTCTGTTTCTGACTCTCTGCATTCAAAATCTCACCTTTATCTTGGATGACTGACATTTCTACACCATTTGCTATGATGTCTGAAAACTGTTTAAAATTAACTTGAAACACTTTTAAAGAGCCTATGATCTAAGAGCGAACTTCCAGATTCGCTTCTTTGCGAGCTATTAATTCTATGGATCTGGGTGCTGCAGCTGGGGACCACCTTGCCTGAGCCTGGTTTATGGAGCCAAGTCCTCATCAAGTGGAAAACCGGACAGAGGTCCTTTAACCTGTGACTGGCATTTCTCTAAGCAGTGGCCTGAGAACTCTGTTTGCCCTCATATTTCAACATAAATTTCAAATAGAACATAAATCAAAATTGATCATTTGATCAACTGAGAATCCATCAGTCCTTTTCACTTTCAGCCCTTGCATCTCCCCTAACTTACCTTAAATTTCATTGTCAATCTCTATAATCACTCTTTTGTCCATTTGTTTTATTTAACTGCCTGGCATATCCCCAGTCTTGATTCAATGCACTGACGCTACAAAGGTCTTGTGCAAATGAAAAATGGAAAAATCACTCAAGCATACTGACCAAGCCCAGCTTCAATTCCTTCCTTTTAACACTTGGGGCCCTTCGTGGAGCCCACTAAAAATGTCTCCTGTCCACACAGTTCATCTATGCTCTTACTTTCCTAGCCAGTGACTTCATGTCCTCTGTTCTCTCTTCAATCTATAAAACCTCCTGCCCCATGCTCCTTCTTAGCTGAATGAGAAAACAAAAAACAAAAAAACAAGAAGCAGGAGTCAGCAGAGAACTCCATGAACTGCTGTCCCCCAGCTTACCCGCCTGCCGGCATCAGTGTTCAGAAGCCCTGCCTTTCCTAGGCGAATTGTCCAAATTCTACCAGTGGCTGGTCTCCACACTTGCATGCCACGTTCACTGCCCCACAAACGATGCTTTGCCAGCATCTTCCCTCTCCTCCCCGCATCTGCTCTTCTTTCTGCTTGGTTACCTCCATCAGCAAACTTGATATGTTAGCTCCTGTTTTCATACTTTTCTCCCCCCTTATAAATATAATTTGTCTTCATATTGTTCTCTCAATACAACCCTACTTCTCTTTCCCTTTCAAGTAAAATGCCTGAAAACGCTTGTTTATGCTCGGTCGCTTCCCCAGTTCTCTCATTTTCTCTTCGAGCTTTCCAATCAGGTCATCATCTCAATCATGCCTCAAAAATTTATTTCTGACCTCCACACTGACAAATCCAAAGATTCATTTTCTCTTATCTTATTTGAACTATAAGCTGCATTGCAAACTGTTTACCCCTCCTTTCTTCTAGAAAGTCTTCCATCATTTAGCTAAAAAATCACATTCTCTAGTTCTCCTCTTATATTTCAAGAGTGCAAGGGTAGTTCAATTAGGTTGTTATAAGCTCACCATTTTCTATTACTTATTATTTCTGTTAATTTTAATTATCTTGAGAATTCTAGGCAAATCAATAAAACATAATAAACAAATAAGAGGCAAAAACATCTAAATGAAGTAAACAAAATTATTATAACAAATAGAGGATCACCTACCTAAAACTTTAATTACCCAGAAACAACTTTAACACCAAACACGTAGCTCCCAAAGGAAGAGAACTGCAGCTGCTAGTGAGAGCTGTGAAAGATGATGACCGATCAAAAGACAATTGCAGAAATTTAATCTAGGAAGTATGTAGCTTATAGAAAGGTTGGAAATGTTTTCTGAAGCCATTAGTTACAGAACTAGATACCGTGGCTGGATTACAAACCTAAGTATCATAGAGATGTCAGTCTTAACAAATTTATCTACATGTTTAAAAAAATTCCATCCAAAATCTCAGTAAGACATTTTCTACAAAAAATTAGCATAGTTCTCAAGTTTACCAAAAAGCTGTGACAAGCGAGAGAGGATCAGGGGAAGAACTGGGAAAATCTGACGTTTACTTAACAATATTCAAGTGATGATTTTTTAGTTCTAATAATTGTTCTGGGTACTCTGGTGGCTCAGTGGTAAAGAATTTGCCTGACAATGCAGGAGACACAAGTTTGATCTCTGGGTCAGAAATACCCCCTGGAGAAGGAAATGGCATCCCACTCCAATATTCTTGACTGGGAAATCCTGTGGACAGAAGAGCTTGGTGGGCTACAGTCCATGGGTTCTCAAAAACAGTCAGACATGACTTAGCAACTAAACAAAAACAACATTGTCCTATGGTTTTGAAAAGTATCAATATTGAGGGATGCTGAGTGAGGAACATCAGGGAACTCTATTTTGTTTGAAAATCTTCCTTAAATCTAAATCTATTTCAAAATAAAAAGTGTAAATAAGTACAGTAGGAAATTTTCCAAACATATATCAAAATAGATAGTAAAGCTATAGTCATCTAAACAGTAGGGATGAAACAGCAGGAGATGAAACAATTAGACATAATAAAATAGGTGAATTCAGTATCACAGTCAATGAAGAAGAATTATTCACCAAATAGTGTCAATCAGTAAGTTAATTATGAAGGTGTTGTTAGGTCCAATTTAGATTCTTACCTAAAGCAACAATGCAAAATGAATTATAACTGGAGTACACAATTCAATATTTACAAAAAACTAATTTCCAAAATAGCTTCCCTCATGGCTCAGACAGTGAAGAATCTGCCCGCAATACAGGAGACCTGGGTTCAATCCCTGGGTCAGGAAGATCCCCTGGAGAAAGAAATGGCAACCTACTCCAGTATTCTTGCCCAGGAAATCCCATGGACAGAGGACCTTGGTGGGCTATAGTCCAATTCTGTATAAAAAATAAAAAGTAAATAAAATAAAATAAACCAATTTCAAAAATAATTTTTTTAAATAAAATAAGCCATTTTTCAAAAACCAGTCAATAATATAAGTAAATACTTCTCTGATCACAGAATAGAAGAGGAATTTCTAAATATAAAAACCATGGAACAAATTATGAAGAGAAATTAAAAAAATAAGTTTGGAGAAAAATTGGGAACTTCTGTATAAAATCTCCAAAATAACTAAAAGGGTAAAAGAAGTATCTGGAAAATTATTTGCCACGAATTTAACTGGTAAGATATTAAGACCTTAATTTATCGATTTAATAAGATACAAAAATTAATAACAAATTATTAATGCTCTCACAAGAACCAGGGGAAAAGTCATGAACAAACAATCCCAAGAGGAATAAAACTGGCTAAGAAATACACTACTGAATTCTACCTCTCTCAAGGCCAAAAACTTGAGAATTAATGATGTTTCCTGCCATCAAATTAGCATATATTCAAACAGTTAATACTGACAAGAATCTACTGGAATCCAATACAGTGTTGGTATTATCGATGACCATGTAAAGTATGCAAGCTTCCTGGAAAGATATTTGGCGACGTGATAAACAAGCCTTTAGAACTGTTATTTCCTTTTTCAAATGCACTGGTGAATATTTACATATTTGGCTACCTGTCAAATTGTTGTTGGCAATAGTAAAAAAAAGAAATTATCTATATATATATGTGCACACAAACATGAACTAGAAGGAAATACACAAAACAGCATTTATTGCTCAAGGGTGACATTATGGGTAAATTTTACTTTTCTTCCTTTTACTTCTCTAAATTTCCTAATCTCTCTGGTAGCGTTTGCTATGTAATTTTGCATGTGTTTTTCTCTATTCTCTAAAGTTTCTCTAATTTTTCTTATAGTTAAGAGAGAGATGCAAGTTTTCACACAGAGGAAACTATCCAATAAATGGAGGAATTTTAAAAAAGCTTAAATACACCAAGATTTTTAAACATCCAAAATATATAAGAAATTTCTATGTTGACTGATATTTTGATATTCCACAAAAGACAATAAAATAGAGTGCCATATTAAATCTGAGAGCACATTACATGAGACTCTGCTTGGCACATGCTCATTTCAGGTGGAAAGCAACCAACTGTACAGAGTGGCTAGGTCTTTACTTTCCTGTTTCCCAGTTACAGACCCAAACTTCTGGTTGATAAGTCCTGATCTTCCCTCCAGTTCTTCCGTTATTTCCTGAGGCTGTAGGGATACACAGACCAGAGACCATGTCAGGTCTCCTGTGGCTGTGGCGGTTCCAAGATTACTGGAGACTCCAACTTGCTCCAGAGAATACCTGGTTCAGTGTGACTTGATCCTCAGACACACAGTAGAGGCATGCACCATCACCCCCTGAATGTCCCTTATTGTTACTGGGCTTTCAGAAATAGGTGACATTTTCAGACTTTTTTTTTCCTGGTGGGGGAGGAAGAGGCAAAAGTTTCATAAGACAGTACTTAGTTTTGGTAAATGCTCTGGTCCTTGCTATTCTATTCTTTAAATTGTTGCATGTCGAGAAGCAATAGTAAGAACTGGACATGGGACAACAGACTGGTTCCAAATTGGGAAAGGAGTACATCAAAGCTGTATATTGTCACCCTGCTTATTTAACTTATATGCAGAGTACATCATGAGAAATGCAGGGCAGGATGAAGCACAAAGTGGAATCAAGACTGCCAGGAGAAATATCAATAACCTCAGATATTCAGATGACACCACCCTTATGGCAGAAGGCAAAGAACTAAAGATCCTCTTGATGAAAGTGAAAGAGGAGAGTGAAAAAGTTGGCTTAAAGCTCAACATTCAGAAAACTAAGATCATGGCGTCTGGTCTGACCACTTCATAGCAAATAGATGGGAAAACAATGGAAACAGTGAGATACTTTATTTGTGGGGTCACTGTCCAAAGTCACTGCAGATGGTGACTGCAGCCACAGAAATTAAAATACACATGGAAGAAAAGCTATGACCACCCTCAGTTCAGTTCAGTTCAGTTGCTCAGTCGTGTCCAACTCTTTGCAACCCCATGAATCGCAGCAGGCCAGGCCTCCCTGTCCACCATCTCCTGGAGTTCACTCAGACTCATGTCCATCGAGTCCGTGATGCCATCCAGCCATCTCATCCTCGGTCGTCCCCTTCTCCTCCTGGCCCCCATCCCTCCCAGCATCAAAGTCTTTTCCAGTGAGTCAACTCTTCGCATGAGGTGGCCAAAGTACTGGAGTTTCAGCTTTAGCGTCATTCCTTCCAAAGAAATCCCAGGGTTGATCTCCCTCAGAATGGACTGGTTGGATCTCCTTGCAGGCCAAGGGACTCTCAAGAGTCGTCTCCAACACCACAGTTCAAAAGCATCAATTCTTCGGCTCTCAGCTTTCTTCACAGTCCAACTCTCACATCCATACATGACCACAGGAAAAACCATAGCCTTGACTAGACGGACCTTAGTCTGCAAAGTAATGTTTCTACTTTTGAATATACTATCTAGGTTGTCATAACTTTTCTTCCAAGGAGTAAGCGTCTTTTAATTTCATGGCTGCAGTCACCATCCGCAGTGATTTTGGAGCCCCCCAAAATAAAGTCTGACACTGTTTCCACTGTTTTCCCATCTATTTCCCATCAAGTGATGGGACCGGATGCCATGATCCTCATTTTCTGAATGTTGAGCTTTAAGCCAACTTTTTC
>SJYF01000263.1:30364-42432 GCA_006410515.1 Procapra przewalskii | reverse complement strand
GTTTTTCTGGAACTCTCTTGCTTTTTCTATGATCCAGCGGACCACCCTAGACAAGCATATTAAAAAGGAGAGACAGTACTTTGCCAACAAAGGTCCGTCTAGTCAAAACTATGGTTTTTCCAGTGGTCACGTATGGACGTGAGAATTGGACTATAAAGAAAGCTGATCCCTGAAGAACTGATGCTTTTGAACTGTGATGTTGGAGAAGACTCTTGAAAGTCCCTTGGACTCCAAGGAGATCCAATCACTCCATCCTAAAGGAAATGCGTCCTGAATATTCATTGGAAGGACTGATTTTGAAGCTGAAACTCCAAACTTTGGCCAACTGTTGTGAAGAACTAACTCATTAGAAAAGACCCTGATCCTGGGAAAGATTGAAGGCTGGAGAAGGGGATGACAGAGGATGAGATTGTTGGATGGCATCACCAACTCGATGGACATGAGTTTGAGTAAACTCCAGGAGTTGGTGATGGACAGGGAAGCCTGGCGTGCTGCAGCCCCTGAAGCTGCAAAAAGTCGAACACAATTGAGCGACTGAACTGAACTGAAACTGATTTTACGAGCTGCGCATAGGTTCTGATCCTAGGGGTAAAAAACACTGAACAAAAAAACATGAAGGTTGCTAGCTGGTTAAAAAAAAAAAAAAGGCAAACAAGTGACAAAAATGCTCACAGTGACGTGTTCAGAAATGGAGCAAAGAATAAACCTATGCAGAATGGGGTATTATTCAGTATTGAGTCTTTTATGCAGAGCTCCAAGGAGTAGTTTGTTTTTTTTTTTTAAGCAAAGACGTTTTTCAGGCACAATGCAGACCGAACGCTAAATAGCCCTGAATATTAGAGTGAGGCAGAAATTTTCCTTTTGGTTTTCCAGTCCTCCTTTGCTATTGTGGGAGGCTTGGTTCCAGGAGCCCCACTATGGATACCAAAATCCACAGATGCTCAAATGCCTTACATAAAATAGCAGCAGGGTACAGTCAATACACCCCTGTGACAAGTGCAGGCAGCTCTCAGTTTCTGAGGTTTGGCATCCTGCACAGGACTAAATGTATTTCATTCCTTCTGATTATCACATGCAGAACCTCACAGGTGTCAATTTTTGCTCTGCAAAGCTCATTTTAAAAAGAGCTTGTTTTAGGGGAAAGGAGAGGGAGCATAAAGTTGGAATTTTGGATTTAACAAATACAGAACACACTATATACAATAGATAACCAATAAGGGCCTACTGTATAGCCCAAGGAACTGTACTCAATATCTTGTAACAACCTTTAATGGCAAAGAGTATGAAAAGAATATACATACATGTATAATGGAATCACATTGCTGTACACCTGAAACATTGTAAATCAGTCAGTTCAGTTCAGTTCAGTCGCTCAGTTGTGTCCGACTCTTTGTGACCCCATGAATCACAGCACGCCAGGCCTCCCTGTCCATTACCAACTTGTAAATCAACTATACTTTAATAAAAAGATTTAAAATTTTTAAGTATTTGTTTTTTAATCTTAAATAAGTACAGGGAACAATGATGAAAATAATTGCAAATGTTGTATAGCTTTGCTATGTGCTGGGCACTGTTCTAAACACTTTTCACGTGTTTTATCTCACTTGCATTGTAATTCTGTGAGGTGAATACAATTCATATCTCCATTCTACAGCTTAAAATATAAGATAGAAATTTGCTCCAGGTCCTGCAGCTGGTAAGTGGCACAGCAAGGATTTGAACCCAGACAAGCCTGTGCTCTGAACTGCTGTTTTATGACTGAGAGAGTGCCAAAAGGACACAGTGCAAAACAAGACTCCCTCTGCCCCACTGCAGCTGTGTCCCCACCCTCTGCCCCGGAAAGATGCAATCACTAATTAGGCGCTAGTGGTGAAGAACCTGTCTGTCAGTGCAGGTAGATGTTAAAGATGTGGGTTTGATCCCTGGGTCAGGAAGATCCCCTGGAGCAGGAAATGGCAACTCACTCCAGTATTCTTGCCTGGAAAACTCCATGGTCAGAGGAGCCTGGCAGGCTACAGTCCATGGGGCCACAAGAGTGAGATATGACTGAAGCTACTTAGCACACATGCATGCAATTTTTTTGTAAACCTTCCAAGAAATTTCCATACATGTAATAAACAAATATGTAAAAATCAATGTGCATGGCCATAAATTACCAATGAACCTTTTTAAACATCAAATCTACCTAAAAATCTTCCAGAGTTTTAGTAGCTGCATTATATTCTATCGTATGGATGCATTATAGCTTTTCATTAATCATTATCAATGAGAATTTGTTTTATTCTAATCTTCTGTTATGTCAAACAATGCTTCAATAAGTAACCTAGAACATAGGTCTTTGGTTCAGTATGAGCAAATCTCCAGTATATTCACAGAAGTATGTACATTTGCCAGGTAAAAGGATATGGCATTTTTTATGCTTATATTAGGGACCTTCCTTCCCAGGGGGCTCAAATGGTAAAGAATCCGCCTGCCAAGGCAGGAGCCACAAGAGATACAGATTTGATCCCCGAGCAGACAAGATCCCCTGGAGGAGGAACCCACTCCAGTAATCTGGGTCCTGGCGGCCCCCACCCAAGGAGTCACAGACAGCTGGACATGCACTTATGTTAACAGAGCATTTCCCTCAGAGTGAGAGCTTTCAACAAGCCACAAAAGTTAGCTAAAATTTAATGACATTTCTTTTTATTTTATTGTCTTTTATTCTTTTAATATTTAATTATCTATTTGGCTGCCCCAGGTCCTAGTTGTGGCACGTGGGATCTGGGTCTCCAACCAAGGCTCAAGCCCAGGCCCCCAGGATTGGGAGCTTGGAGTCCGAGCCACTGGATATCCGGGAAAGTCGCAGTCGATTTTACTTTTAAGTAAAGTTACCAAATATTTATAACTAGTGACACTAGCTTTCCATTCATGAAAGCTGCATGAGCTTTCTTTAGTGGAAAAGTGAGTCAATTTTGAAAATGCTGATTATGTAAATATTCAGGGTACATAAAGACAGTCCTTGGACCAAGTATAATGGGGTCAGAAAAGAGGCAATAGCTTGTGATTGGTTTTAAGCACATACAGATTCACTCCAACAGATTCAGTATTTTTCAACATTTCCATTATAGAAAGAACAGTTCCTCCTGTCTGAAACAGCATTAGCTGGCTCACAGGAAATCAACTGGCTTGGCCACTCCAGTCTCACTGGAGCAGACAGCCCCCTAAGACAATTGGGCCAGTGACCTCACCCCGCCCACAGGTGGCACTGGCCTCTTCTCCCCCCACAGGCTGGCTCCTCTGTCCGACTTCCCCTCAATCCCTAGTAAAGGGCACTCACTAAGTATTGACTAACCCACATTGTTTTTTCAGGTTTTTTGCAGCTGGTTGCACGACTGAATTCTACCCATTTCATTTCTTAGATTTTTACACGTGTGGCCGGGTCTATCACTTGTCTGCCACTTTCAGTCTGCCAAAATGCTCTCGAGTTCAGCTGTGCTGCCATAGCTAATACATCTTTTGTGTGTTTAAGATGTCCTTAGGATCCAATACCCTCCTTCCTCCCACAGCTATTCGGAATAATAAAACACATCACTGGGCAAAGCATGCCAACCACTCTTGATGTGGTCTTGCCCTCTGGATCCACGGAAGTTCCTGATAAGACATTTACTCCCAGGAAAATAAAGAGACATATCAGTACAGTCGTTTCCCTTGATTTTGTCATAAAATATGCTCCTCGGCGATTTCACAAATGTTCAGCTGTGAATCTCAAATTGCTTTGCACCTGGAATTTATTCCCAAGTTATATTTCAGACTCTGTAGTCTGTCACTACATATTTCTATCATAAATTGTTAGCCAGATTAACTTGTGGGAACTTCTGATCTTTGTCCCAGAGACGATGTTTTCAGCCCCTGGGTTGGAAGCATTTAGTTTTTCGAGCCATATACTGTGCGTTTGTGACCTCACCACCACCCAGTGGTCTCTGTTCCTGCTTTATGCCCCATAAAGCCTGATGCTTAAAAGTTTGTAGTAGGCCATGCTTGTTCATATTATTTTAAGTGAAAATGAGCTAACTGCTCATTCTAATCTGTAAGCTATTTTTAACAGCATCTCTTTCTTTGAAAGAGTTAGTTGCTCAGTCATGTCCGATTCTTTGCTACCCCAAGGACTGCAGCCTGCCAGGCTCCTCTATCCATGGGACTCTCCAGGCAAGAGTACTGAAGTGGGTAGCCATTCCCTTCTCTGGGGGATCTTCCCAACCCAGGGGTCGAACCCGGGTTTCCTGCATTGCAGGTGGATTCTTTACCATCTGAGGCAAGAAGGAAGCCCAATAGCATCTCTATTCTTATTCACGTTTTATGTTGAAGATAAAACATTTTTGCCATGAGACAAAAATAAAATATTGGTGGAATTATTAACCTCATGCTAACAGTTCCAACCCTCAGGGTCTACAACCCACCCAAGAGATATAAACTACAAACTCTCCAGAGAAAGATTCTCAAAATCATTGCATAATTTTATTTCAGCGTGTTACACCAGGTTCCAGTTTTGCTCCAGGTATCTCCTCATGCAATATAAGTGCATTTCAAATTGTTCTTTGCAATCACTGTGAATAGAAATAGAAGCATCATTTTAATGATTCTTTGAATCCTCTTTAATATTATTTAATACTAGGACACACATCCAGCTGGCTTTTCCTTGCTAAGTAATACATATACCACTGATGTTCTGTGCTGTAAGTTGCTTCAATCATGTCTGACTCATGTGTTCAAATTGTGTGTCAATTCTGTACCTTGCTTCTATTATTGCTTATTGAGCACTTATTGAGGGAATCGGTTAAGATCAGATTCCTCCCACTGCACTTAGAGCCGACCTGGACTGGCAGGGACACTTGCTTCATGTTAGGAATCGCAGTCACCACCTAGCCTTTGCTGTGTGTCTGGTGCTGTTGTACACATGGAAACACAGACTCTTTTCTATAAACATGGCAAGGATCCCATGATATAAATAACACTGTTGCCTCCACTTGTATTTAAGGAAGCAGAGGGCTGGAAAGTGAAATATTTTCCCAACTTACCTAGTGTGAAGCAGAGCTGGATTCATGCCTAGAGCAGACAGGCAAGCCTTTCAAGGTCATGCTTACCCACTGCCAAGCTAGCCAAGGCCATGCTTACTCACTGCCAAGCTAACTAAGTTGCATCTTGTGCTTAATTTTTATTTGATCTCACAGGAGGTGGGAGAAAATCTTTATTCCAAAGTCACATGTTGCAAAATTAATATTGCTCAATCAGTAAGTTACAGGTAGACATTACTGATTTAAAAGGTGATCATTGCTTTTGTTAAACAATTTACCTCTTAACACTGGAAAGTACTAAAAAGTATCTTGCTAACATTTGGCCAGTATCTTTCACTTTCATCCTATGTGAGTCTGTTCCTCATTTAATTCTACTGCTTGCTGACTTCTTCTCAATTGTGTGCTTCACTCTGACCTCTATATTCTTTCCTTCGCACTCTTAAATCTGCATCAGGCATTCACAGTGCAGTAATGCAGAATTTCATCAATGGAGATAGGTTTTCACATGTCTTATAAGAATTGATGCTTTTGAACTTCAGTGCTGGAGAAGACTGTTGAGAGTCTCTTGGACAGCAAAGAGATACAACCAGTCAATCCTAAAGGAAATCAGTCCTGAATATTCATTAGAAGGGCTGATGTTGAAGCTAAAACTCCAGTACTTTGATGGGAAGAACTGACTCATTGGAAAAGACCCTGATGCTGGGAAAGACTGAAGGCAGGAGGAGAAGAGGACTATTGAGGATGAGATGGTTGAATGGCATCACCGACTCCATGGACATGAGTTTGAGCAAGCTCTGGGAGTTGGTAATGGACAGAGAGGCCTGGTGTGCTGCAGTCCATGGGGTCACAAAGAGCTGGACATGATTGAATAACTGAACTGATGACTGTTTCTGCCTTTCCCTGTAATGATCCATATTAATTATACACAAAATTATTTTTATGAAGCA
Organism: Procapra przewalskii; assembly: GCA_006410515.1. NCBI lineage: Eukaryota > Metazoa > Chordata > Mammalia > Artiodactyla > Bovidae > Procapra > Procapra przewalskii. The sequence goes on along the minus strand of SJYF01000263.1, from coordinate 36,431 downwards.
AAAGTTGTTTCATCCAGAACTAAATCCTCTACAACTTAAACTTTTAAGCACCATTTTATGTTTGCAAGTTGTATTTATTGTTTTGAGTGGCTTTTCAAAACCAGATCCTATAACAAAGGTTGACTGTTTTTGCCAAGGGGCACCTGGGGTTAGAGGCAGCATTGGCACTGAAGCTCTGTGCTGTGAAATCACAACTCCCCCATCTGTTCCTTAATACCCCCAGCAGCACAGATGCCCAAAGGTTTAAATAAACAGGAGAGGCAGATCATCATTAATGAGGTAAATTTCTCATTTATCTTTCCTCTTTGAATATGGCACACTGTAACTGCTGTGCTATACTGTACTGTTGTATAAAAACATATGCAGCTAAACTACAATTGCATTAATTTTAGAAAATAGCTGGAAGTGAAATGCATAGCAGAACATGAGGCTGGAACAATATGCTAATTTGCCTAGTTGTTTTGCAGTGGAGAGACTGACAGATTTTTCTCAAATTCCTTATATAGACGTTATAGAAGGCTGGCAGGCACTGGCATCTTTGGTTTCTTATATTTTTATTTGAATTAGTTGCTTACATTTAATTGTCTGAGTTTACATTTTAAAAAAAAACATAAAAAAACTGTCTGAGTTTACATTTAAAAAACATTAAAAACAGATTTGGGAAAAATCTACCTGAAACTGGGGGCTTTCTCAGTGGCTCAACAGATAAAGAATCTGCCTGTAATGCAGGAGACTCAGGAAATGCAAGTTCGATCTCTGGGTCAGGAAGACCCCCTGGAGGAGGGGATGGCAACTCACCCAGTACTCTTGCCTGGAGAATCCCATGGACAGCCTGGCATGGCAGTCCATGGGGTCACACAGAGGTGGACACAACTGAAGCACCTGAGCACAGCACAGCGTTCCTGAAACTAATGAATTATACATCAATGATATTTCAATAATTAAAACAAAATCGAAGTTACAGCAAAAAATCTAACAAACAGATTTTTAGTGTCTTTCCAGTCATCAGGTCTGCTTTCACACCCTATCAGTTGTTCCCACTGAATAGAGGACAAACCTCTAGTTCACCACTGTGCCCCTCACCTGCTTCACTGATTTGTATTACCTGACTGATTTGTGTCAACGATAAAACGCATGGCTTTGGAAAAACTTAATGGACTCTGAAAGGTATCACAGGAAATTTGAATCAACACAAAAATACAGTGAGTCTGATGACAGATGGACTAATTACAAAATCTCAATAAAATCCATTATGCAAAATGTTTAGCCTAAGCTCAGATGACTAGATAGATATAAAAACATCATAATCCTGAAAGTCCTATGAGGTCTAGATTTGCCCAGCTAAGATGCCTCTTCTCTAAAACTATTAAAAACAAAATAAATTAAGAAATCATAGAGAACTTAGTCATTTAACATGTGAGTAAAATTTTTTCCCAATGAGACCTAAAAATCCTTGATGAAACTTTTTAGCTTACTACTGAGTCATTTTAATTATTTTAATTATTCTGAGTCATTTTAATTATTACCTAAAGAAACTGTGGCTCAGAAGAATCTACCTGCAGTGGAGGAGACCCAGGTTCCATCGCTGCATCAGGAAGATTCCCTGGAAAAGGGAAAGGCAACCCACTCCAGTTTCTCTGCCTGGAGAATCCCATGGACAGAGGAGCCTGGAGGACCACAGTCCATGGGGTCACAAAGAATCAAGCACTACTGGGTGACTAACACACACCCAAGGAAACTGCAAAATGCATCCTTTTGTTTTTTGGCCGCATCATGTAGGGCATGTGGGCTTTTAGTTCCACGATCTGTGATCAAGTTCAGGTCCCCACCTTGGGAGCATGCAGTCTTAACTGGATCACCAGTGAAGTCCCATAATGCATCTATTAACAGAGTCTCCTGGATCAATGGTGATGGGGTAAATACGAATTCCAATGCTGTGTTCAAGAAATAAAAGAAAACCCCTACATCAAATCTCAAATCAGATTATGTCTAGAGAGTTTCTCCAAGTAAATGACAGGAGCAATACAGTAGAAAGAAATTTCCAAAAAAGAAAAATATTCTCATTTGTCTATTTTTATACCACTTGTGAAATAAGAAATATTCCTAAGAGAGAAACTTCTGGAGCTTTCTGTAGAAACAATCCTGTCTTAAACCTCAAAGTGATGCAAAACGGTCAGGATGGAATTGAATTTGACCAAATTATAAGAGGGGCTTTTCATCATGTTGGCACTGATTAAGGGCTTAGTTTAGATTTAGGGAGTGCCCGTCTTTAAATGGCATGCACATTAACCCATCCTACGTTACTGACAGGAAAGCACAGTGTAATGCATTGTCAGGTATTTTTATCTCATGCAAGAGCTCGCTCTGTGAGCAGTTATAACATAATTAAAGCCATTAATGTTTACTCCTCTGGGAAATACAGTTATTCATAGATATCAGAATCTTTCATGTTCTTCCATCTACTATACAATTTATATTTTGTTTCTTGCTTATGAAACTCTTCAGGAGTTATTTTTCTGTCACCCTAAAATAGAAATGTATCCTCTGGCAATGTTTTCAATATAGCTATTTGCAGTTAAATTGAATAAAAATGAATAATGTGTTTATTAAGAGTATCAGGATCAGAGATGCAACTTTTCTCATTATGTTATATTACTGTTTCTGCTGAGACACAAGATATTAATAATTTTATAACATAAATAGTAGATTAAGCTTTGAAAAGTCATAACATCCACTGAAACATACCTGGACCAGAAATTCTTTCACATAGTGGCAATATTTTTTTTAAATCAACATGAAGTATAAATAAGGCACAAACTTTTAGAATTTTATTTTCCTGGGAAGTGTTTTCATTTTTTAAAAATTAGAATACATTTTTACATTGATATTATAATATTGCTATAAATATTAGATAAATGCACTCTCCAATATACCTACAGGGTCCTTAACCAAATAATACACATAATACAAAAGTAGGAAAGATAGAGAAATCATTTTATATTATTTTCTTAGCATCACTCCAAATAATACTCTATTTTGAAGGACAAATAATCTTAAATATTAATGGACAGTGATGACTTGCAACTTTTTTAGGGTTACTATACTAGGCACTGGTTTAAAATCTTTGTATCACTGCATTAAATCTTCACACCTTATTCACAGTAACTTCTTTTGACAGAAGGGAAACTGCGAACTTCTTTTGACAGAATGGGAAAGTGGAGCCCAGAGAGCTTAAGTAACTTGCCAGGAATAAACCTGCTAGCAGGTGTTGGGGCCAAGATATTAACACAAAGCTGCACTGCTTGACTCGAGCGCTGGACTTCTACAGACTTTTCCTCACTGCTCTCTCTCTTAAATTTAGAGCTTCTCCTTTTTCAAAGTTGTGGTCACTCAAGGGCTATCTAAAAGCTCTCTGAACTCCCCTGCTACGTCTTCATTGCTTCTGAAACAATGTTGCAAGGTAGGGTTTTTTTTAAGTCTACATTTTCAGGGCTTCCCTGCTGGCTCAGTAGTAAAGAATCCACCTGCCAAAGCAGGAGACATGGTGCCATCCCTGATTCTGGACGATCCAATGTGCCTCAGAGCAACTAAGCCATGCGCCACAACTGCTGAGCCTGTGCTCTGGAGCCCCAAAGTCGGAACTACGGAGTCACAGGCTGCAAGTGCTGAAGCCCAAGTGCCCTCAAGCCTGTGCAAAAGAGAAGCCGCCACAACGAGAAGCCTGCAAGCAAGCACAGAGTGGCCCCCGCTGGATGCAAGATAGAGCCCACACAGCACCAAAGACCCAGCAGAGCCAGAACTAGAACAAACAAATGAATTAAAGTATTTAAAGAAATAAAGTCTGTTCAGACACCAAGCTTGCCACTTACTCTGCGCACAGCTAGGCTTGTCTCCTAAACTCCCTAAACTTCAGTCTCCTCGTCTGTAAAGTAGCAGCTACTTCAGAGATCTGTTTGGACAATTAAACAAGGAACACATGTAAAGCGGTTAGCTAAGTGCCTGGCTCATTGCCAGCACTTGATAAGCATTGACTATTGAGATTACTATGGTTTTATTTCAATAAAAGGTGGACCTGTATAGTCATCTGCTAAGGAGGAAAGAGATGCTTTTCTTACAGCATCAAGCCAAACACAATTTTTTATTTGATACAAAGCTGTGCTGGTTTTGGTCTGAGTTATTTTTATTGAATCATTAAAAGGGAGGGTCTTTCAAGAATGTGGATGGATAAGCTTTGTAAAATAACTGATGATCTCTCTATTAGAGTTGCAGATCTTTCTGATAGGTTAGGAATACAAATTAAATAATAGGAAAGTATCTGTGTCTTTCAAACAAAATTTTAAATGATACTTTCTACTATTATACTGAACAAATGACAATGAATCAGCAAAATAAGTAAGAATCAAAGCTCTGGAATGGATAAAGAAGATATAAAGATATGCAATGTAACATTATTCTCTATAAAAAAAAGAATGAAGTCGTGCCATTTGCAGAGGCATGGAAGGACCAGGAGTCTGTTATACAGAGTGAATTTTTTCAGAAAGAGTAAAACGAGTACAGTCTATAATACATACATGTAGAAGCTAGAAAAAATGGTATAGGTGAGCTCATTTGCAAAGCAGAAACAGAGATACAGAAGTAGAGAACAAACATGTAGATGCCAGGGAGGGAAGAGGGGGACAGGGATGGATCGGGAGGTTGGGATGGTGTGTACACACTGCTACACACAAGACAGATGACTCACAAGAACCTACTGAGTGGAACAGGGAATTCTCCTCAATGCTCTGTGGTGACCTAAGTGCAAAGGAAATACAAGGAAGAGCAGATATACGTATACATGTTGCTGATTCACTTTGATGTACAGCAAAAAACTGACACAGCAGAGTCAAGCAACTATACTCCAATAAAAAAAAGAAAAGTCCTAGTGCCCTTATTGCCTTCAGCAGCCTTGATTAAAGCCAGCAAGCAGCTTTTAAAAAGCAGCATATTGACGCCAACATCTCTATGTGCGTGTTCTCATTTACACAAGGATTTTTAAAAATATTTTCATCCCAACTTCCTGTCCCTTGATTGTATCATTAGCATTAGTGGCTTCTGGATTTTTAATCACGCTAAAGACAATGACAGTTTTAACCACATGAGGTACATTATGATGGGATAAGTTACTAAAGCTAGAATTACTGCAGCGCTAATAAAGGTTATATTACAGCTTCTCATTTGCCTCAGACCCTGCCAGAAAGCTTGGGGTGTTATGCAGGAGATGCATTTAGTTTGAGTTTAGTGGGAGTTATTTATGTGGCTTTTAGTCACTCCTCTGTGCAGTTATTATTGGACTGTATTATCCTGATATACAAATGGATTCCAAATGCTCTGTCTGCCCACTGTAGTGAGTTATCCAGCATGATTTTGCTAAGATGAGAGACAGAAGTCATACAGGGATACAAACATGGGTATGGTATCCAGGACTGAAGAGGAGAAAAGGAACAAACTTTCAAATCTTTGGAGTTAGAAGATAGTCTGCAGAAAATCATCACGCGAGTGTCTTGGCGGTTAATTAGGAGAAATGTCATTTCTCTAGATCTTGTGATGTTAGGTTTTTTCCTCAGCTTTTCTACCCGTTCAATTTTAAATAAATGTGGACTTTCATACCTAATTCAGCATTTGTAATGGTGTATCCTTTCATATAAAAAGAGCACTAAACTGTACAGGGCTTCAAGGGCAAGTACCACAAAACCTGGGCCTCTCCTAGCAATAACAGAAGGCTAACTATCCTGTTTCCGTGATTCTCCCAGAAAGGGTCATCTACAGAGTCAGATGAAGTCTTCCCACTGCAAAAAACAAACAAACAAACAAACAAACAGAAAACAAGTCTTCTATGAAAAAAAGAAAAAATACAGATATGAGAGTATCAAAACCAAGGAAAATTAAAAAAATCATTAAAACCACCCTTGATTATTCTTTTCCACATGTCATAATCATCCACATGTGCATAAATTTCATCATCCCACTCAAAGAGTCAAAATATGCAATGGCTTTATCTCACCTAAGCCACTGCAAGTATGAAAGATAT
>SJYF01000261.1:1250244-1306418 GCA_006410515.1 Procapra przewalskii | reverse complement strand
TAAGCAAACCCAAAAATAAAGAAATCGAATCAGTTCCGGAAAGACTGATTCCCTCATGTCGTTCCTTTCTGCTCCCCAATTTTCTGGCTGAATTCCCATCTGGAGCTGGGTGCCCGCCATGAAGATGGTGCAAATTCCTTGTCTGGAATTTTATTGGTACCCCACGTAAGCCAAGTTATTCAGCCCCTTTCTCTGTCTCTTACTATTTTCTGGCCAAATTCCCATCTGGTGCATAGGACCCACCAAGCCTACTAACTTTGCCTGGGCTTCTAAGATCGGACCGGGGGGGCCTCAGTGCCTCCTCTCCTTTGGGAGAACAGGAAGACGCCTGCAGCCTACGTAGGTGGTGATTGGTACCCTGTGTTAACCAAGTTATTCGGCCTCTTTTTCTCTGCTAAATTCCTAGTCCCTCATCTATCTGTAATTAAATAAGTTTTTCCTAGGACGCCTATTCTGTCTCCACCTTTGAATCACCCTGGATCCACCGGGGCTGGACCCCGGTACCAATCCCCAAACGTTATATACTCTAACCTATTTATATAGCATTTTTATAGAAATGGAGGTTAGATTAGTTGTTGCTAGATATTAAGGTGGAGATGAAGATAAGAGGGAAGTGAATGTGGCTACACAGGGGATCCTTTGATAGAAATGTCCTATATTTTGCTAACGCAAGGATAGTCCCTATAGAGAAAAGACTTCTGCTAAACCAGTTTAGGTCATGGTAGTATGAGACCACCTAGGATTGAGAATATCTGGCAGTATTTCTCAACCAGAGTGGTACCACCTTCTGGGGGGCTTTTGGAAACATGTAGGGGCATTTAAAATTTTACACTGTCAGTTTTACATTGACATTTAAAATTTTACATTTACTAAAATTTTACTTGACAGGGGAGGGGAGACAAGAATGCTAAATGTACTGCACTGGGCAGGACAGTTCCACACACACACACAAAATTGTCCCCATAATGTTAATAATGCCCCATTAAGAAATCTTGAAGGTAGTTTTATACTCAAGGCCCCTATGACACACCTCAATACGCTTTGAGCCCTAATCTCCCTTTTTCATTACTTTCACTGCCTCTGCTCTACCTCTCAGATTCTCAAATCCACCTTCATGATTGAGAGGATAATCCTTTTTCAGATGTTAGAAGATCCACAGTCTCCATGGAGATCAGGAGCCTCTGGACCATAAAATAAATAAATAAGTGTGCTAGTGATCCAGATGCTGCATATACAACAAAAGAAACATGAACTATAAACACACTTTATGGCAACATGACAGGATTTTCTATCCAACTAGTTAATTCTCTCCCCTATAAGACCTCAAGGTAGAAATTAATATAAACCCAAATAAACAAAACACAATCCGTGAGGGCATATACTATAGCGGATATTCTTCAGCAACTGGGGTAAGTTTTTTAGAACTACTCCATTCATACCGCCTCCCAACCCACCCCCACCACGGGGCTTTCCAGCTGGCTCAGTGGTAAAGAATCTGCATGCAATGGAGAAGATGCCAGATTGATCCTTAGGTCAGGAAGATTCCCTGGAGGAGGAAATGGCAACCCCACTCCAGTACTCTTGTCTAGAGAATTCCATGGGCAGTGGAGCTTGGCCGGCTACAGTCTATAGGGTCGCCAACAGTTGGATGCAACCAAAGGGATTTAGCATACTCACACAATGGCCATAACAGAATTGCTTCAAAGAGAATATAAAATACTCTTGGAGCAGGAAAAGCACAGACATACTTGAGCATTCTCTGAGCACGGGGCTCATATCTCTCATTAGATTTTCAAGAGTCTGTGATCCAAAAAAATTAAGAACTATTGATTTATAAATTCTTAATCCCAAGTAATCTCATATGGCCACCATCCTAAGCAGTTCAATGAAAGAAAACCTATCTTTTACTCACTTGCAGTCTTTGATTTCAGCAACATTTTATTTTTGGAGCTCTCATCTTAATACAGGGAAATGCAAACACTGCATTCTTCACCTTTGCAGGAATTGATAAAAACATTAAATGTGAGGTGGCACAAAGAATACGTCTTTATATAATAGCGCCAAATGAGTAAAACGGCAACATCCCAAACCCACTGGAGTGGGTTGCCATTTCCTCCTCCAGGGCATCTTCTTGACCCAGGTATCAAGCCCGCATCTCGTTCACTGCAGGTGGATTCTTTATTTCTGAGCCCGCGGGGAAGCCCCTACATCTCTCTATTTTACATCGAAAACTCTGGGTTATGGGACTTCCCTGGTGGTCTATTGGTTGAGAATCTGCCTGTCAATGCAGGGGTCACAGGTTTGATCCATGGTCTGGGAAGTTTCCACATGCCACAGAAGAACTAAGCTCCAAATGCCACAACGATGGAGCCAGTGCTCTAGAGCCCATGAGCCACAATCCCTGAGCCCCAGGAGCTGCAACTACTGAAGCCCATGTGCCTAAAGCCTGTGTTCTGCAACAAGAGAAGCCACTGCAATAAGCCTGCACCCTGTATGGAAGAGCAGCACAGCCCCACCGCCCCCAGTCACAACTAAAGTCTATGCACAGTAATGAAGACCCACCAAAACCAAAAATAAATAACTCTTAAAAAAAAATCCTGGCTCACAAAGACACTAAATTATGACTCATTTGTTTTATCCAATAGTATACCCACAATCCTTAAGGATCACATCCTGGTTGAAGCAAAGGGGCTTGCATAATTCAATGAAGCTATGGGCCATGCTGTGCAAGGCCACTCAAGACAGATGGGTCATAGTGGACACTGACAAAATGTGGTCCACTGGAGGAGGGAATCTCAAACCACTCCGGTATTCTTGCTGTGAGAACCATGAACAATATGAAAAGGCAAAAAGATATGAAGGTGTCCAGTATGCTACTGGGAAAGAGGAGAGGGCAATTACTAATAGCTCCAGACAGAACGAAGAGACTGGGCCAAAGCAGAAACAGTGCTCTGTTGTGCATGTGTCTGGTGGTCAAAGTAAAGTTTGATGCTACAAAGAATATAACACAGGAACCTGGAATGTTAGGTCCATGAATCATCATAAATTGGACATGGTCAGGCAGAAGATGGCAAGAGTAGACATTAACATCTTAGGAATCAGTGAACTAAAATGTATAGGAATGGGTGAATTTAATTCAGATACTATTATATCTACTACTGTGAGCAAAAATCCCTTAGAAGAAATGGAGTGGCTCTCATAGTCAACAACAGTCTGAAATGCAGTACTTGAGTGCAATCTCAAAAATGACAAAATGATGTCGGTTCATTTCCAAGGCAAACAATTCAACATCATAGTAATCCAAGTCTATGCCACAGCCACTGATGCCAAAGAAACTGAAGTTTACCAGTTCTATGAAGACCTACAAGACCTTCTAGAACTAACACCAAAAAAAGATGTCTTCTTCATCATAGGGAATTGGAATGCAAAAATAGGAAGTCAAGAAATACCAGGAATAATAGGCAAGTTTGGTCTTGGAGTACAAAATGAACCAGGGCAAAGGTTAACAGAGTTTTATCAAGAGAACACAGTGGTCATACCAAATATCCCTTCCAACAACACAAGAGATGACTCTACATATGGACATCGCCAGATGGTCAATACTGAAATCCAATTGATTGTATTATTTGCAGCAGAGATGGAGAAGCTCTATACAGTCAGCAAAAACAAGATTTGGAACTGACTGTGGCTCAGATCATTAGCTCCTTATTGCAAAATTCAGACTTAAGCTGAAGAAGCTAGGGAAAACTTACTAGGCCATAAGGCCAATCCCTTATGATTATATGGTAGAGGTGACAAATAGATTCAAGGGATTAGATCTGGAAGACAGACTGCCTGAAGAACTATGGACAGAGGCTCATGACACTGTACAGGAGGCTGTGCCCAAAACCATCCCAAAGGAAAAGAAATACAAGAAGGCTAAGTGATTGTCTGAAGAGGTTTTACAAATAGCTGAGGAAAGAAGAGAAGGGAAAAGCAAGGGAGAAAGGGAAAGATATACCCAACTGAATGCAGAGTTGCAGAGATAGGAAGGAGAGATAAGAAGACCTTCTTAAATGAACAATGCAAAGTAGAGGAAAACAATAAAATGGGTAAGATCTCTTCAAGAAAACTGGAGATATCAAAGGACTATTTCATGCAAGGATGGACATGATAAAAGACAGAAACAGTAAGGACCTAACAGAGGCAGAAGCGATTAAGAAGACTTGGCAAGAATACACAGAAGAACTATACAGAAAAGGTCTTAATGACCCACATAACCATGATGGTGTGATCACTCACCTAGAGCCAGACATCCTGGAGTGTGAAGTCAAGTGGGCCTAAGGAAGTGCAACAAATTCTTGCAAATTCTATTTTCATTTTTATTCTATTACAAGTATTTTCTAAGTTCTCTTGTTATAGCCAGTGGAGATGATGGAATTCCAGCTGAGCTATTTTAAATCTGAAAAGATGATGCAATTAAAGTGCTGTACTCAATATGTCACCAAATTTAGAAACTCAGCAGTGGCCACAGAACTGGGAAAGGTCAGTTTTCATTCCAATCCCAAAGAAGAGCAATGCCAAAGAATGTTCAAACAACCAGACAATTGCACTCATTTAGCATGCTAGTAAGGTTATGCTCAAAATCCCTCAAGCTAGGCTTCAGAAGTACTTGAATTGAGAACTTTCAGATATACAAGCTGAGTTTAGAAAAGGTAGAGGAACCAGATATCAGATTGTCAGCCTTCAGTGGATAATAGAGAAAGCAAAGGAATTCCAGAAAATCTTCTGCTTCATTCACTACATGAAAGTCTTTATGTGGATCACAACAAACTGTGGGAAATTCTTAAAGGGAAGGAAACACCTGACCACCTTACCTGTGTCCTGAAAAATCTGTATGCAGCTCAAGAAGCAACAGTTAGAACCTTACATAAAACAACTGGCTGGTTCAAAATTGGGGAAAGAATACAACAAAGCTGTGTACTGTCACCCTGCATATTTAACTTCTATGCAGAGTACATCACACGAAATGCTGAGTTGGATGAATCACAAGCTGGAATCAAGATTGCCAGTAGAAATATCAACAACCTCACATATGGAGATGATACCACTGGCAGAAAGCAAAGAGGAACTAGAGCCTCTTGATGAGGGTGAAAGAGGAGACTGAAAAAGCTGGCTTAAAACTCAGCATTCAAAAAACTAAGATCATGGCATCCAGTCCATCACTTCATGGGAAGTGAAAAAGTGGGGAAAAAGAAGGGGAAAAAGTGGAAATAATGGGAAATAGTGGAATAGAAGGGGGAAAAGTGGAAGCAGTGACAGATTTCATTTTCTTGGGCTTTAAAAATCACTGTGGATAGTAACCGCAGCCATGAAATTAAAAGACGTTTGCTCCCTGGAAGGAAAGATATGACAAACCTAGACAGCATATTAAAAAGCAAAGACATCACTTTGCCAACAAAAGTCTCTACAGTCGAAGCTATGGTATTTCCAATATTCATGTACAGATGTGAGAACTGGACCATAAAGAAGGCTGAGCAGTGAAGAAGAATTGATATACTTTCGAATTGTGGTGCTGGAGAAGGCTCTTAAAAGTCCCCTGGACTGCAAGAAAATCAAACCAGCCCATCCTAAAGGAAATCAACTCTGAATATTCATTGGAAGGTCTGATACTGAAGCTGAAGCTCCAATACTTTGGCCACCTGATGTGAAGAGCTGACTCGTTGAGAAAGACCTTGATGCTGGGAAAAGATTGAAGGCAAAAGGAGAAGTGAGCAGCAGAGGATGAGATGGTTAGATAGCAACACTGACTCAATGGACATGAATTTGAGCAAATTCCAGGAGATACCGAAGGACAGGGAAGACTGGCATTCTGCAGTCCGTGTGGTCACAAAGAGTCAGACACAACTTAGCGACTGAACAACAACAACACCTAGAATACTTTCAGAATAGCAATACCAATTTTACCACCAATAATATGACTACTTAAAATATTTGCACTTTTTTTTTGTCCTTAAAAGTATATACCACTTGGGATGTCACAGTCAAATTATTGTTTTTAAATCACTTGGATAGTTTGGGTGGAGTCATTTTACATTTCTGTAATAAAAACCCTTGTGATATGGCTTTATGTGGTAGAGAGAAAAAAATTTTCAGATCTGTATGTATAAAAAAGAGAAGAGTACTCTGTGGACTTCTGGATTCTGAATTAAATGTAGAGCAAATTAGTGCATGTGCCTATTTGAAATCAGTCCTTGTGTTAATTTCACTTGGCAAGTACTAAGAAATGATGATCCCTGATGCCTATGGCTGCAAAAATACAACGTGGCTAAATTCCTTGGTTGCAATCTCTTAAAAGGTCATAAGATTGTGTTACTCCACAAAAGTATCTTTCTGAATCTCTTTTTCTCTCACTTTATCTCTCCAAGTTCCTCTCCCCTTCAAAAAATTGTATCTCCATTCCTTCTTTCCCTCATTGACTTTGCTAGCCTCCTCCCTCAGCAACTCAGAAGCTTGTGCATTTGTCTGTATACCTGCAAAGAGGAGCTGCTATATAAATAAGGTAATGAAATTGGAGGTAGTTGGGGAATAGACAGCTGCGAGGATCTGAGCCGGTAGACTGAAACACACACTCATCCTAAACCAGTCAGAGCTCAGATATCTTCTCTAGACAGCTGGCTTTTTTAAGTCCTTCTGAAATACTCTACAAAGATGGGGGAGGGGTTGTGAACTACCTCTGCTATGGATCTTATTTAAAGTCAGCTACCTCCTAGATATGTTCTGTAGAAACTAAATGCAATATTCAATACGGCAGGGATGAGGGTCCTGAGCTAAAGGTATACAATTGTCTAACTGTCTAAAGTCCAGTCTAATTAGACTAAAAATTAGTCTAATTTTTAAAGGCCAGAGGGCTTTTAAATTATTGACAGTGCTGGAGGACTGCTTGGAGTAGGCAGTGACTAGAATCATGTAAGCTCAAACTGGATAACTGATTTGCTGGTCAGATTTCTATCCCTTCTCTGCCACTTGGCACCTTATATTCCATATTCTTTCTAATCCTCCTACCCTCTCCACCCTCCCCACCCTTTGGCCAACACTCCAACACCCTACCCCCATCAACACTCCTGGAATTTTGGACTTAGCTATTTTTAAAACAGTCAACTCAGTAGCCACCTCCCTCCGCCGCTCAGCTGTCCAGTACTCCGGCCAGCCATCTAGTCCCCCTTCCCCCCACACCAGACCTTCTCTGGTTCCCTGACCTCAGTGAGACTGCAGCCTGTCTGGGGACCTAGGGGAGACATGGAGAAAGAGACGGGGGATCCCCTGGCTGGAGCTGACTGATACAGTAGACAGTCATGGCTGGAGAATTGGATATCAGACTAATGTTTGACCTCTGGAAACAGTAAGTCAAAATTAATTGCAATTCCTTTAAAAATCTTCTAAATTGAAGTTAGAATCTCATAAAATTATGACATAAACTTGGATATCTCTGGTGCAAATCTAGGATCTCCTCCATACCAAGGTGCCCTAGTCTCCATTTCTCCTTCTGTCTTCAGCTTTCTGGCCTCTGGCCACTAGAAGTTTAAACCTCCATCTCTCCTCTGGGAGTCTTAGCTGGCTCCTCCTATTATCTCAAGACTTCTGATGAAGTCTCCTTCTTCAGTAGAAGTTTCCTACACCTCCTATTCTGTGGTTTTCTCACCAAGGCTGAATTTAGCTTCAGATGATTAGTCACTGATACACTCTGTCTTGTTCCTGTTTATCAGTGCCCTTCACATTGGGCTTCCAAGGGTGAGGCTTACTCTTCATTGTACATGATTTCTCCCTACAACTCTAGTCCCATCATCGTGTTCTCCTTCCTGCATGACTCGCCCTCAATCATATCCCTAACTCCAGAGAGAGTCGTTTGGCAAGAGGGAGTTAGCCCCTCCCCAAGCCTTATCCTCATCAAAAGACTGACTTCCAAACTTGCAAAGTTAAGATCGATGGAAAGGTAAGATCAGTGGAAAGGGTGGTTCTTCAGTCAGATTTGAAGAAAAGTTGACTCATGAAGAAGAAATGTTGACTCATAACAAACAAATATTGATTTGCATGCTTGGTTTGCATCCATTGTTCCATGAGACAGAGGGATAATTTTAGCTCTCTACAGTAGATGAAAGAGACTGGTTCCCTTTTCATTTGAATACTGATTCCAGAGATAGGATGTGTATCCCACCCTTACTCCTCCTTACTGAAAATTCTGACACAAAGGAGGAAAATCAATGAATGACCTCTGGAGGGTGTCCCCTCCTGATGGGGAAGGGCAAATAAGAGGTATCCTCTGATGTATTTTCAGATCCTAATTCTGTTGGGGAGCCCACTGGTATGACTGAGATCTGATCTATCCACATGATTCCTCTTTTTGACATTTCTGCCGTTTGGTAGCTCAGAATGGGGCAATACAGTGGACTCTGCCCTCCGAGTCCACTGAACCTTTCTTCCACCCCCACCTAGGGGTATTGCATAAGGGGCCTGAAAGTGGTCTCAAAAGCAAGGCACAGAGGCTTAGCAGCCTCATGTTTAGTTCAGGGAGCCCCATTTTCCCTAAACTCCAGTTAGCTCATTCTTTTCTTGATCTTCCCAGATTCTCTTCACATCATTCTGAACAATCTTCAACTCTTCTCTTCCCCATGCCCAGCCACATTTCTTTTTTCAGTCCCTTACAGGACGTCCGGTCAAAATTCACTAGGTAGGAGGGTCATCAGCTGGAAAGAACCGGAACCTGGGGGGACCTGGCTGGATAGGTATGGGGGATCCAGGCCAGTCCCCTAGCCCCTGGTCCCCCCATGGCAGTCCCCCAACTCTAAGCATTCTCACTCTCCTGCTGCTCCTCTGTGGACATGGTAAGGAAAGGGTTAGGTAAGGCTTTGGGGGATCTAGGGGGTAGGCTGCTATGTAGGGGTGGGCATGTGAGCTTGGGTGAATGAGATGAGATGGGTACTGAGGGGTCCCAGTCACTTGCCCCACTCTCAAATAGGTATATTTTATTCACCATTCAACTTGGGGAAGGGCACTGGGAAAGCCCTTGATCCACAGGCAGAAGAGATCTAGCAGGGCTTACCCATCTTTAGCAAGAATGAATGAGGACAAGACTAGGAAGCTGGGGACTGGCGGCTGGGAACTGGGAATTGGGGGAGGCTCTCAGTTGGGTTTTAGGATCTGCTGCTATCCCCCCGTGAGACCTGGGAGAATTATGGATGAGACTGAGCGGGGATCGGGGGACCAGCTCACACTCCTCTCTCCCTTCCGCCCTCAGCTTATTCTCAATGCAAGATCCTCCGCTGCAATGCTGAGTATGTATCTTCCACTCTGAGCCTTAGAGGTGGGGGTTCACCAGGAGCCCTTCGAGGAGGAGGCCGGGGCGGAGGGGTGGGCTCCAGCAGCCTCTGCCGAGCCCTCCGCTCCTACGCGCTCTGCACTCGGCGCACAGCCCGCACCTGTCGCGGGGACCTCGCCTTCCATTCTGCTGTGCACGGCATCGAAGACCTGATGATTCAGCACAACTGCTCCCGCCAGGGCCCCACGGCCCCTCCCCCACCCCGGGGCCCCGTCTTTCCAGGCGCAGGCCCGATCCGCGCCTCTGGCTCCCCAGCCCCGGACCCCTGTGACTATGAAGGCCGGTTTTCCCGGCTGCACCGACAACCCCCAGGCTTCTTGCACTGCGCTTCCTTCGGGGACCCTCACGTGCGCACCTTCCATCACCACTTTCACACGTGCCGTGTCCAAGGAGCTTGGCCCTTGCTCGATAATGACTTCCTCTTTGTCCAGGCCACCAGCTCCCCTGTGGCATTGGGGGCCAACGCCACCACCACGCGGAAGGTCAGGGACTCAACTGCTCCTCCATGGCCACCCCAGGGTTCACTCCCATGCCAACCCCACTAGTTTTCAGCAGTGCAGCTCTAGTCCCTTTCCTCAGCCACTCTCACATCTTGAATCACCCCCTCCTACGAACACTTGCTCCTGTAAATCTCTTTCCCTCCGTGGGAATTTCACTCCAATGCAGAAAAGAGCCGGGGAGAGGAAAGTTAAGCAGCCCTGGGCTGAAAAGTTACAGAAAGGAAACTTTTCCTTCACCTATGGGAGCAGCTGAGGTTGAGCCCAAAGAGGAAGGAAAGGGATGGAGCAAGGATGAAATAAGTATTGGAACATAAAGACAGGATAAAGGAGTGAGGACAGTGATAAGTCTTGCATCTCTGCTGGGATCAGATCCCTGACTATGTACAATAATGAGGCCTGGTTGATGGAAGGGGGGAGGGTTGCACTGAGCCCCAAATAAACTGTTTTCCCTCTTGCCCTTACAGCTCACCATTATATTTAAGAACATGCAGGAATGCATTGATCAGAAGGTCTACCAGGCTGAGGTGGACAACCTTCCCGTGGCCTTTGAAGATGGGTCTATCAATGGAGGTGATCGACCTGGGGGCTCAAGTTTGTCCATTCGAACGGCTAACCCTGGGAGCCATGTGGAGATCAGAGCTGCCTACATTGGCACAACTATAATCATTCGGCAGACAGCTGGGCAGCTCTCCTTCTCCATCAGAGTAGCAGAGGATGTGGCCAGGGCCTTCTCAGCTGAGCAGGACCTGCAGCTCTGTGTTGGGGGATGCCCTCCAAGTCAGCGACTCTCACGCTCAGTGCGTAGTCGTCGGGGAACTATAACCATGGATACTGCCAGACAGCTGTGCAAGGAAGGGCTGCCGGTTGAAGACGCTTACTTTCATTCCTGTGTCTTTGATGTTTTAATCTCCGGTGACCCTAACTTTACTGCGGCAGCTCAGGCAGCTCTGGAGGATGCCCGAGCCTTCCTGCCAGACTTGGAAAAACTACACCTCTTCCCCTCAGATGCTGGGGTTCCTCTTTCCTCAGCAACCCTCCTAGCTCCACTTCTTTCTGGGCTCTTTGTTCTATGGCTTTGCATTCAGTAACCAGGCCAGCATTCAGTAACCATGATGGGTCTAGAAGTGATTTGCGGATAGAGATTGGCAAGGGAGAACGTAAGAATCACTGAAGGGAAACGATGAGGGTAAGAAAGAAACAGATGAAATGATAACATTTTTCCAGAGTGAGAGAAGGCTGCAGTCTAAGGTTGAAATGATCACAGAATAAGGATTTTGGGCAAGGTTTCTGCATTGCAGACTTCAGTAGGGGCTCTTCACTAATTTTCCCAGTCTTGTTAACAGGAAACAAATTGTTCTAGTCCATCTCCTCCTGAGATCACCCCTACAAGCTTAGAGGTTATGGGGTCCTGAGGATCAGTAGAAAAATCAGTAGAAAACTTAAGGGTTTTAATAGAGAAGAACTGAAAGAGGAAGACATGATCATTACCCATCAGAAATTCAAAATCGAATGTTATTTTCTCTTGGAAGGTAGAAAGAGGAGGAAATGATGAGGAAAACAGTGGGTAAGATGTGTTCTGCTTTCTTGGTTCATAAATGCAGTGGGAGTTGTTTGGATTTTTGATGACGGGAATCTCTGTCTTTGGAGAATGACACAGGGAGGAAAGAAGCTATCATCCCCAACCCTAACTAATCTGATATTAAAGCTATGGAGTCTTCACATTATTGTCTATGTTGAATCTCTTTACAGATGCTTAAGATGGCATAAAGTCAATGTGTTCACTCCACCGAAAGAGGGCTCAAAACCGTGAGATATTGTTCTGCCTTCGGGAAGTTTACAGGCTATTAGGGAGACAAACTGACTTACATGAAGGAGTGATGAGTGTGTAATTATTCACTAAATTCCATGATACTATGAATTCAAATGGGAAGATAATGGAGAAGAACTCAAGAAATAATAAATAATAAGAGGTAATAGAGTAGATGAGATCTGAAGTGATCTTTGAAGACTGGGTAAGATTGGATTTGAATTAAGGATCTTCCAGGCAGGGGAAACCATCTAGACATTCACAGATTCATGATTCAGTGAAGAAACCAGCAAAACTCAAATGAAGTAGATGAGAAGTAAGGGCTAGATGGATAGAAGCCAGATTATGAAGTGCCTTGAAAGTGGGGCCAAGGAGTTTAAATTCAGTTAACAGCTAACAGTTATTGAGAGCTTAAAACCTGCCAGGTCATTTTCTAAACAATTTAAAATTATTAATTAGTCTAATACAACTCTCTAAGGAAGGTAACTTTCTTATCTCTATTGTTATATAAGGAACATGAGGTACAGGAAGACTAAGCAATTTTTCCACAGTAACGCAGCTTACAAATGGTAGAACTAGAAACTGAACCCAGAGACTTTGGCTTCGGAGACTTAACTTAATCTCAACACTATACTGTTCTGTCAAGGAAACAGCCATTGAAGATTTTAGTTGTGGAGGAGACAGGGAAAGGGAGCTGCAGGCAGTGGCTGCCATCACAAAAACTATTTTCTTCTTTTGCCATATGAAACCCAAAAGGGAGAGCTGGAAAGTAGGGGGAAGCCCCAAATAGAAGGAATCTAATTTGTAGAAGAAAAGAAAATAGAAGCTGTTCTAGTCCAGGATGTTCTAAAGTAACAGTGCTTTACTCCTCCCTCTTCTCTCAGTTTCACCCAGATATCTAACCTAACTCCCCAGGACACACATATACACCAGCCAGTGCTCACCAGACAGAGCGTCCTTTTGGTCTGCTCTTTTAAATTTCTTCTGCAATTCTTTATCTTCTATTCCTAACTCACTATCTTCTCTAAAGACCACAGCCACTCTGCCATTCCCACAAAGCACAGTTTCTTTACTTTTAAAGATGACCTGCTTCCCTAGTGGCTCAGATGGTAAAGAATCTGCCTGTAAGATAAGGGTTTAATCCCTGGTCAGGAAGATGCCCTGGAGGAGGAAATGGCAACCCACTCCAGTATTCTTGCCTGGAGAATTCCATGGACAGAGGAGCCTGGTGGGTTACAGTCCATGGGGTCGCAGAGAGTCGAATGCGACTAAGACACTTAGCTAATCCAGAAAACAATCTATTCTAATGGAAGAAAATTGGAGGAAACATATCCATCGCTGTTCTCACTTAAACTTAGGCATTTTAATTCAAAACATCTTTTTGAGAAACTGCTCCTTATATTGGTTAACTCAAAAGAGTACATAACTTCATTCCTCAAAATTCCCTTGTGGAAATTTCAAGTAGGTTAAGAAGAATTTCGTAGCCAAATGGGGAGTGAGAGTCTTTTATGGCACCTGTCATTTGCTTCATTTGCCCAAACTCAGGGTTAACCCTATTATCAATGGAGTATTTAAAACTGAGTAGTTCAAAATAAGCACAGGAAAAGATGTTCAACATCATTACTTATCATGGAAATGCAAATCGAATTTGAAAAACAAGGAGAAAACACTACATAACCACTAGAATGGTTCAAATTAAAAAGATTGAGCATATCAAGTGTTGGCAAATTGTGAAGCTCTGACATGCTATTGGTGAGAATGTAAATTAGTACTACTACTTTGTAAAATTTTTGGCAGTTTCTTCAAAAGTTAAGCATATACTTGCCACACACTCTAAACAGTCCACCTCTAAGTATTTATCCAAGAGAAAGGATAAAGACTTGTATACAATACCACTCAGCAATAAAGTGAAATAAACTACTGATACACACAATAATATGATGAATCTCAAAATAAGAATGTAAGTGAAAGAAGCCAAACAACAACAAAAAAGAGTACATACTGTATGTTTCCATTTGTATAAAATTATAAGAAGTGTAAACCAATATATACTGACAGAAAAAAGATCAGTGGTTGCCTGTGGATGGTCAGGGGAGGGAGAGAGGGATGGTTTACAAAGACCCATGAGGAAATTGGAGTACAATGTTCATTATCTTGATTGTGGCAATGATTTCAAAAATCATGAAACTATACACTTCAAATATGTGCAGTTTATCAAACATTAATACATCTAATAAATATGTAAGTAAAATAAATAGGTAGCTGATCGTTCTCTCTTCCTTTGGTGGGTCGGTCAAAGGAAAGACCATTGCATGAAAAGGAAGATTATAACAGAATTTCCTTCTTCTAGGAAAACACACTTTTCACTTTCACGCATTGGAGAAGGAAATGGCAACCCACTCCAGTGTTCTTGCCTGGAGAATCCCAGGGATGGGGGAGCCTGGTGGGCTGCCGTCTATGGAGTCACACAGAGTTGGACACGACTGAAGTGACTTAGCAGCAGTAAGAAAACACAGCAAAGAAGAGGATGACAAGGCAAAGAAAGAGAGCATTTAGGGACTTCCCTGCTGGTCCAGTGGTTACGACTTCGCCTTCCAGCGCAGGGGGTGTGGATTTGATCCCTGATTTAGGAACAAAGATTCCACATCCCTTGGGGCCAAAACACTAAAACATAAAACAGAAGCAATACTGTAACAACAAAACATAAAACAGAAGCAATATTGTAACAAATCCAATAGAGACTTTAAAAACGGTTCATATTAAAAAAAAAAAGGAAAGAGAATATATACATATTCTATACTCGTTCTTCTATCATAAGGACCATATTCCTTCCTCCAGATTCTCAAGGTCAGAGATCATGGAAAGGACATTTTGTGGTTTAAAAACAACCCGGTGCTTCATTTTTGTCTTTCCACTCCACTAATAGTCAGCAGATGGCGCTGATGACTAAAAAGAATTACCCAGTGGGGATGGAGCAAGTCTTCAGGAAAAAGAAAATGAATTTCTTAGATTGTCTAATATGTTGACCAAATGAGAGAAAATATTAATAATATTTGACAGAATTTGCATTTCAGAAATAAACTTAAGGGAGGCAGGTTCAAGAGGGAGGGGACACATGTATAATACTTATGGCTGATTCACGTTGCTGTACCGCAGAATCCAATACAACACTATAAAGCAATTACCCTCCAATTAAAAATAAATTAAAAAAAGAAATAAACTAAATGTAGGTGCATAATAAACTAAATAAATTGCCTAAATAATTATGGGTTCATAACAAATAAAGGGTTATTCAAGACATGAAACAGTCAAAATATACTACTTGACTCTACAATTGATGTTATTTATAGTGATAATATATAAGTAATATAGTCATAATTGAATTGTGGTACTGAGGAAGACTCTTGGGAGTCCCTTGGACTGCAAGGAGACCAAGCCAGTCAATCCTAAAGGAAATTCACCCTGAATATTTATTGCAAGGACTGATGGTGAAGCCCTAATACTTCAGCAACCTGATGCAAAGAACCAACTCACTGGAAAAGATCTTGATGCTGGGAAAGACTGAAGGCAAAAAGAGAAGAGGGCGGCAGAGGATGATATAGTTAGATAACATCACCGACTCAATGGACATGAATTTAAGCAAACTCTGGGAAATAGTGAAGGATAGGGAAGCCTGGCGTGCTGCAGTCTGTGGGGTCACAAAGAATTGGACACTTAGTGACTAAACAACAACAATAGTGATAATAATGTAAATATTGACTACTGATTTGGCCAAAATTGTGATATAACTCTATCAGGAGGATGAGGTAGGAGGATTGGGAAGGTAGGGATAGGGAGTACGGTGTAAGACACTTAAAATTTCAAACACTGTAGCAAAAAGACAGTATGATATGTCTAATATTGGGCTGCCCTGGTGACTCAGATGGTGAAGAATCTGTTATGCAACTCAGGAGATCCGGGTTCTCTCCCTGGGTGGGTAAGATCCCCTGGAGAAGGGAACGGTTATGCACTCCAGTATTCTTGCCTGGAGAATCCTATGGACTGAGGAGCCTGGGGGCTACAGACCAAAGGTCGCAAAGAGTTGGACACGACTGTGCTACTGACCCCGTGGACTGCAGCATACCAGGCTTCCCTGTCCTTCACTATCTCCCAGAGTTTGCTCAAATTCATGTCAATTATTTATAAACTAAGAAATAAAAGAAGAAAATATAATTTAGAAATATGAGAGGCTTCCCTAGTGGTCCAATGGTTAAGAATCTGCCTTGCAATGCAGGGGACACTGGTTCGACCTCTGGTCTGGGAAGATCCCACATGCCAAGCAATACAACTAAGCCTGTGCACCACAACTACTGAAACCCGTGCGCCTGGAGCCTGTGCTCCTCAACAAGAGAAGCCACTGCAACAAGAAGGCGGTGCACTGCAGCTAGAGAAAGCCCTGCAGCAATGAAGATCCAGCAGCGCCAAAATCAACAAATCAATTATTAATTCATTCATTCATAAAAAAGAAATATGAAGTATATACCAGATGAAAAAGTTAAAATAATTGAAAGAGAAATAATTAGAGTGAACTGAGAACTGCTGTTTTTTGTGTAAGAATTAAAATTATGGGATCTTTGACTAAGTTATATTTGATTTTAAAAACGAGACCGCATTTCTACCTTGACCAGTCCCGAGTATTTCCCCTTAATTTCTTATATTTGTGGACACCTCCATCATTCTTCAAACCCACCCAACCCTCTTCCTACCCACTTCACCTTACCTTGTATACTTCATGGAAAGTTCCTTCCCACATTTCTTCTCAAGGAAGCAGAAATAATTTCTATGGTCCAGTAATTGTAGGTTCTCCAAATCAGTGCCAAGAAATTGCAGCAGCACTAAGGAAAGGAAGGAAGGCAGAACATTAGAAAATAATAGGCCTTCCTCAGTTTTTCTGCCTACTCCCAAACCAAATTATTCATCATCCTCCTAATAGTTATTAGGAAGAAATAAGCCACATGTGTTTCCTGAGATATAATCTGTGTGTACTTGGAGGGTGGGCTTTCAGAAAGTGAAAGATAAATCAAGAAATATAGCTGGAGTCTGCCTCCACTGCAGAGTTACTGTGGAATCATTCTTTGCTACTGGTTCCAAAAGAACCAATCTTTTGAATATCAAGGGTTTTGTGGACTTCCCTGGTGGTATAGCAGATAAGAATCCACCTGCCAATGCAGGGGACACAGGTTCCATCCCTGGTCCGGGAAGATTCCACAACCTTGGAGCAACTAAGCCTGTGGGTCTGCACTGTAGAGACGACAAGCCACAACAACTGAAGCCCATATGCCTAGAGGCCGTGCTCTAAAACAAGAGAAGCCAAGGTCATGAGAAGCCTGTGCACTGCAATGAAGAGTGGTCCCTGCTTTCCACTAGAGAAAGCCCTTGCACAGCAACAAAGGCCCAATAAAAACTGTGTGATTGGTCTTTGATACAGCACTCTTATTCTACTTCTACCTATGAGGAACTAGTTAAGTTGAATTTTTTTAAAAATTAATCAGTCTTTCATCCTGCCTTCCAACCCCACCTCACTCCAGCAAAGAATCAAAAAGTCCTTTGCTGAAAGTGTAGCGCCTGAAACAGAAACTGTTCTGCCATGGTTTAATTTTCTCTTTATGGAGGTGACTGCCCTGCATCTTGGAGAAGGCAATGGCAACCCACTCCAGTACTCTTGCCTGGAAACTCCCATGGAAGGAGGAACCTAGTAGGCTGCAGTCCATGGGGTCGCTAAGAGTCCCATACGACTGAGCGATTTCACTTTCACTTTTCACTTTCACGCATTGGAGAAGGAAATGGCAACCCACTCCAGTGTTCTTGCCTGGAGAATCCCAGGGACGGGGGAGCCTGGTGGGCTGCCGTCTATGGGGTCGCACAGTCGGACACAACTGAAGCGACTTAGCAGCAGCAGCAGCCCTGCATCTACCACGACCAAGCCTACAGGGAGAATACCATCATTGCTGGAGAAGAGACCAAAACCAGAAGGATAGGCAATGGGATGGGCTAAATATGCGACATATTAGCTGATCAGGCTAAAATAATCCTATGGATTGACTTTGACCCTTATTTAGAATTTTTGGAACACCTAAACTATGCCAGGCCATAAGACAACATGGCTCCTATCTTTGGGGAACTCAGTTTAGTAGGGAGGAACAAATAAATGGATATATGATTAATATTTATAATATAGAGAAATACATCCAATATGCTATTGAGAATACAAAGAAAGTGACAAATCTGCTTGTAGAAATCAGAGAAATTTTTACAAAAAGAGATGACTTTTTTTTTTTTAAGGGTCAGAGATGTGCTAGTGGCAAGATTTTCAAACCATAGACGAATTTCATCCTAGTTCTGTGAATTAAGCAAGCCTCTTGAGCTCTCTATATTGCAATATTCCTTTCTGCAAAAATATCTGCCTATCTGGTGAGAATCAAATGTTTATGTAATTGCTTTATAACGCACATGTGTATTTAGCTATATGTACACTTTAAAATGCATTAACACAGAAAGTTCTCTGAAATGGATGAAAAACAGAAAACTGTTTTAATATGTAATTCCTTCCTTTCAGTCATAAACACCTTCCTTTCCTCCTTCTTCTCGAGATCAAAAAACCATCTTCCTCACTCAGGGGAGCCGTCTGGTCAAGTTTCTGGTCTCAGAAACGCTTCTGTGTTGACTAAGGATCTCGATTTTGTTGTTGTTCAGTTCGCTCAGTCGTGTCCAACTCTTTGAGACGCCATGGACTGCAGCACGCCAGGCTTCCCTGTCCTTCACCATCTCCCAGAGTTTGCTCAAACTCATGTCACTGAGTCAGTGATGCCATCCAACCATCTCATCCTCTGTTGTCCCCTCCTCCTCCTGCCTTCAATTTTTCCCAGCATGAGGGGCTTTTCTAATAAGTCAGCTCTTTGCATCAGGTAGCCAAAGTATTGGAGCTTCGGCTTGAGTCCTTCCAATGAATATTCAGGATTGATTTCCTTTAGGATTGACTGGTTTAATCTCCTCGCAGTCCAAGGGACTCTCAAGAGTCTTCTCCAACACTACAGTTCAAAAGCATCATTTCAATTCTATGCCACCTAGGTTTGTCATAGCTTTTCTTCCAAGGAGCAAGCCTCTTAATTTCATGGCTGCAGTCACCACCTGCAGTGATTCTGGAGCCCAAGAAAATAATCTGTCACTGTTTCCACTGTTTCCCCATCTATTTGCCATGAAGTGATGGGACCAGATACCATGATCCTAGTTTTTTGAATGCTGAATTTTAAGACAGTTTTTTCACTCACCTCTTTCACCTTCATCAAGAGTCTCTTTAGTTCCTCTTTGCTTTCTGCTATAAGGTGGTGTCATTTGCATATCTGAGGTTGTTGATATTTCTCCCAGCAATCTTGATTCCAGCTTGTGCTTCATCCAGCCCGGGATTTCTCATGAGGTACTCTGCGTATAAGATTAAATAACCAGGGTGACAATATACAGCCTTAACGTACTCCTTTCTCAATTTGGAACCAGTCCGTTGTTCCATGTCCGGTTTTAACTGTTGCTTCTTGACCAGCATACAGGTTTCTCAGGAGGCAGGTAAGTTGGTCTGGTATTCCCATCTCTTTAAGAATCCTACAGTTTGTGGGACTTCCCTGTCGGTGAAGTGGCTAAGACTCTGTGCTTCCAATGCAAGGAATGCAGGTTCAATCCCTAGTCAGGGAACTAAGATCCCACATGCCACGCAGCAAGGCCAAAAATTAAATAAAAATAATTTAAAAAAAAAAGAATTCTACAGTTTGTCGTGATCCATACACAAAGACTTTAGCATAGTCAGTCAAACAGAGGATCTCGAAAGTACTTTAGCCACTGGGTGGCAGGGCTGAGCCAACTGGATTACAGAATTGTGTAAGAAAGAACTTCTCAGAAAAGGGGAAGTTGGGCTAAGCACAAAATGTCCCATCTCCCTCATATTTATAAACATCAGTACAGTCCAACTTTCTCTCATAGGAAAACAAGCCATCACCTCTCACCGCCTCACCACCCTTGCTCTATACATAACTGGGCCATAGGCTTTGAGGAAGAGGGACTGGTTATGTTCAAGTGTAGCAGAAGGAACTGAGATTAGGTTTCTTATTGTTGATAAGAAACAGCACTAGGTCCTGAATTAGTGGCATATTCTATTGCACAGACATATCCCAATCTATTAATTCAATTTATATTTAATAAAATATTTTCTCTATGAAATGTACTCTTCTAGATGCTATGAAGAATAAAAATATTTAAAAGGACACATTCCTGCTCTCTAGGAATTCATTCCATAGGAAAGAAAAGAAACTTTACATGTAAATTTCATATGAGAAATATTTTAAAAATATGGAAAGCAGTATTCAAAGAGAATGGAATTCTATTTGATTATAAGGTGAGAGATAAAGGGATTTGGGAATCAGGAAAGGTTTCATAGAGGAAAAGTTATTTGGCTGTCTACTGAAGAGTGGGTAAGATTTTAAAAAGTAGAGATCGGGAGGAAAATCAGGCATTCCAGGTAAAGAGAAAAGTCTAAGCAAATGCAGAGAAGGATATATTCAGGGAACACAGTGTACTCAGGTTTGGCTGAGGAGTAGAGTACATTTCTGAGGAAGTAGTGGGAAATGAGACTGGAAAGTTTAGTTGAGGTCACTTTGTGAAATCTTTAATACTAGGGTGAAGTATTTTAATTTGATTCAGTAAGCAGAGGGTTTGGGGACATCACCAAACAGATAGGAACTCAACTGTGTAAGATTAATCTAGTTGCAGTTTATGGATTACAGCAGAAAGATCAGTTTAAAACTATCAAAAATAATTTATGCTAAAGTATTAACAAGGATATGAATCAGAGTGATGGCAGTAGAGTAAGAAATAACAGCTTCTAGAAAAACAATGGAATGATGGCCTCTTCAGAATTTGGCAATTGACTGAATGTGAGGAATGTCAGAAAGGAAGAAATTGAAGACAGTTTTTAGATTTTATGCCTCAATAACTAGGGGAACATATAATGGTCCCATTAAAAGAAACAAGAGTAAGAAGTGAATTTGAGCACACGGGGAAGATTATGAATTCTACTAAACAAGCTGAATTTGATGCCAACTAGAACTTTCAAGACAGGCCAGAGGTTTCCATGAGTGATGTACAGATGGGCAAACTGAACAGCAAAGCCTGAAGACAGAAAAGGAGAGAGCCAAGCAGAAAAGCTTTCAGAAGGGCAGAGAAAAAAGGAAATGCTGACAAGGGAGAAAAGGATAAAGTCCAAAAGAACATTTAAATTTACAAAGATGGCAGTTTTAAAATTATATAGAAGTCAAGGGGAATATGGCCTAAAAAAAATCACCGTGGTTTCCTCTGGAAACTTAAAGAAAACCGTTTCAGTGACAGAAGAAGCCAGGCTACAAAGGGACAAGTTTAGCCAACAGATAAAGCTGGTATAAGTTACTCTCTTAAGAAATTTAACAGTAAACAAAAGAAAACATGGGTGATAGTATGAAAAGGGAAAAAAATCTTTTGTATCATAAGGCTACCTTAAGAAATATCTTAAAGGCGTCTGCAATAGTTTTGAACAAATTAATTCACCTCCTATCTCCATCTTTCCCTGAAGTTGGACAACTCTCATATCTTCATTCCTTCCTCAACATAGTAAAAAAAATAGAGACACCAATAAACATAAAATATGGACTTCAAGATGAGATGATTTCTTTTTCTTTAATGGCTATTCTGGGTCTTCTAAACTGCTGGGGCTTATCCTTAGTCGAGGCAAGTTGGGGCTACTTGCTAGTTGCAGTGCTCAGACTTCTCAGTGGAGTGGCTTCTTTTGTTGCAGAATACAGGCTTCAGTAGTTGCAGCTCCTAGGCTCTAGCGCACAGGCTCAACAGTGGCCCACAGGCTTAGTTGCTGCAAAGCATGTGGGATCTTCTCAGATCAGGGATCGAACTTGAGTCTATAGCATTGGCAGGCTGATTCTTTCCCACTGAACCACCAGGGAAGCCCAAAGAGGAGTGTTTTTTAAATTTAGGTATGATTGACATACAACATTATATTAGTTTCAAGTGTACAATCTAATGATTGACATTTAGATATGTTGCAAAATGATCACCACAAGCCTAGTTAAGCCTAGTTAACATCTGTCATCATATTTAATTACAGGATTTTTTTCTCGTGATGAGAACTTTTAAGATCTACTCTCTTAGCAACTTTCACATAGGCGATATAGTATTATTAACTATAGTCACCAGGCTGTGCATTACATCTCTATGACATTTATTTTATGACTGTTAAGTTTATACCTTTTGACTCCCTTCACCCACTTCACCTACTCCCTACCCTAGGCAACCAGCAATCTGTTCAATTGAAGTTTTTTTTTTTTAATAATTAAAGTTAAACTGAGAAACAAGAATCTTCAGAAAACAAACTAGAGACAAGACTCTAGATTAAGTATTAAGAATTCTGAGTTTGGAAAGTGGCTCCACCAGTTACTAGCTATACGTCCTAGAGTAAGTCTGCTGCTGCTGCTAAGTCACTTCAGTCGTGTCCAACTCTGTGCGACCCCATAGACGGCAGCCCACCAGGCTCCCCCAGTCGCTGGGATTCTCCAGGCAAGAACACTGGAGTGGGTTGCCATTTCCTTCTTCAAGAGCAAGTCTACTTAACTAAAATAAGGAAGTACCTCTCTTTAAAAAAAAATGACTGGTAGAGTCCCCTTTAACTTTAATATTTTATGAGTCTTATCCTAAACCCTTACAGTGAAGATCAAACAAGAAACCATGTGTTAAAGCACTGAGAAGCAGGACAACACATTAGAAAGTGTACCTAGTTAATTTATTTATTTTGGCCGCACCACACTCAAGGCATCTTAGTCCCTGACCAGAGTCTAAACCCATACCCTCTGCAGTGGAAGCAGGGAGACTTAATGGCTGGGCTGCCAATGAAGTCCTCGAGAGTACCTACTTTAGATCAGACAAACCTGGGTTGAAGATTTTGCTCTACTTATAAATCGGTGACTACAGGCAAATTACTTAACCCTCTGAGCCTGACTTAACCCTGAGTCACAGAGTTATTGTGCGAATTAAATGAAATAATCTAACCTTAAATTCTTCTAGAACAAGGTGACAGATGAATCTATAAATAAAATATTACCGAGATAATTATGTAAAGGACCTGGTCTATTACAGGTGCTAGGTGACTTGGAGGAATACCTAACGTTGATCAACCTCAAATGCCACACTCTCTTTTAAACCTTTATTTGTCTCTAAATTAATATTCCCTAGAGGAAAATGGGAAAGATAAGAGTAAAAGGGAAATTTTCAGAGTGGAAATGAAAGTAGTGATTAAAAGGACAAAAAAGGGGGCTATTAGGAACCTTGAGTCTTTAGAGTCCTAAATGTTTATCAGAGCATAAGTTAAGGAAAAGAGAAATGCAAGCAGCTCCTTGTATTTGATTGGAACTGGTAGAGGGCACTTTCCTCACTAGAAGCTTTGGCTTTGCTCAACCACCTCCTGTAAAGCAAACAACAATCACCACTTGGTTTCCTATTGATACTGGGATTGAAGAGGGTGGGGAAGGAACAGGTAAAGATGACCTAATCTGCAAAACTCTTGGATTTAGCCCTCCTTTGCTGTTCCTTACTGGACCTGCTGTTTTCCTCCCTTGCACCCCACAAATGTTTGTACTCTGTTTTTAGGACAGAAGTTTGTAAGATTTTTTTCTTCTTTGGCACAGGAACTGAGAAAAAGAATCAGAAGGCACGTTTTTATCAGAATACCAGGTTATAAGGTGAAAGGTTGTAAACAACTCTGTCCAGGACAACTCCATTTCAGAACATGTCTTGGCTACAGGCCTGGTAGGCAGCAGCTGCCAAAGTGAAATCTTTTTCTGGCATTTAAAGGAACCCAGGCACCAAACAGCACAAACAAGTGGTCTGCACCAAGTTTTGCAAAACGGGAAAGAAAGAAGAAACTGGAGCCCAAGAAAGGGACTTAAAGCAAAAGAGAATGGTATTAAGATTTTTTTAAAAAAAGCAAGTCAGTACTCCATAGCTGTGACCAAGTAAATATTGGCATTCCCCTTTCTCTAAGATGTTCCAAATATATACCACCCTGGTCTGTCACATTCACCTTTCCTTCCCGCCCCTCAACATTTATGCAGTTTCACATCACACACTGTTTAATAATATTGTCATTATGTATGCATTTACTTGTCAACATTTTGGTATTTCAGATTTACATACACTTCCACATCTATCAACCTAAAAATTCTCTCAGAAGCTACAATGAAACATTTTAAAATTACTTTAGTAAGAGTCTCACCTTCCCTGCTCTACCTACTTAACCAATATTGTTGACCAACTAAAAACAACTCAGGCCTTA
The DNA here is from genome assembly GCA_006410515.1 of Procapra przewalskii. Lineage (NCBI taxonomy): Eukaryota > Metazoa > Chordata > Mammalia > Artiodactyla > Bovidae > Procapra > Procapra przewalskii. Next base: position 1,282,362 of record SJYF01000261.1, on the reverse strand, counting down.
TTGGTTAACTTTCTTAAACAGGGTGCCACCTCAAAACCACACACCCTAAGGATCAACATGTTCCCCTTTTTGTTCTGAGGGTTGGTCCTGTGGGTGTGTGTTTTCCAGTAGTCTTGATGCCTGATTCTTGAGCTTGCTTAATAGTGCAGTTGGGTTGTAACTTGTTAGCCTTAGGGTGTCAACCCAGTTACGGTGTGCAAGAGCAAGTAAGAAGGATCCTTCACAGCAGTCAATAGCCATCTTCTTGCTAAGAGGGCAGGATCTCTATATATTCTAATGCTTCTTATTTACTTCCCCATTTCAATCTTGGGAACACTGTCTTCCTCTTTCTAGCACAAGAAATGAGGTAATAATCTCCTGATTCTCCAACCCATGGGGAGGAACTCAGAAATCAAAGAAAAGGGAGAAGAATTCCTATATCTGTGCACACAAGTCTTTCTTACGGCATCTCTGAAAAATTTCTCAGGAGTCAGCTCCTAAGGCACCTCACGGCCAGCTAGGGGAAAACCCATCTGACAGAGAGCCAAATAACACAGGATGAAGAGTCAGGGTTTCTTTTAGCTTGAACATACAATGTGCTAACGATCCTTCTGTCTTTTCTTCCCTTACTTACCTATTTCTAAACAGTTGAGGGGAAAAAACTTTCCAAAGACTGCAGAATGGTTCCTTCAGACAGAAATATGGCCATCCCTCCCTGACACTTTCCCTCTGACATTGACAACTTTCCTGCTTTTAACTGACTTGAAGGCTGTGAGGAGTGTGGGCAGCAGATTTAGAGGTGTACTTCTGATTTAGTAAGTTGGAAAGGGGACGAAGATGAGACAGTTAAAATAACTCAGGAAAAAGATGACTAGAGTGAAGCCTTTTTTTTTTTTTTAATTACTTTCCTGGAGAAGCAGGGAGTGAGTGAGATACTTAGAGCCCAAAGAACACACTTTAACGAAGAGGAAATGAGGTAACTTCGAGAACATAAATAAAGTGTTCCCTAACTCTGCAGATCAGGGACTGAAGAGATGAGGGGATAAGTGGCAGGATGTGGACACGCCCGTACTGTACTGGTCCAGAGAACAGAGAGAACCGAGTGAAGGACGCAGGGGCAGAGGCACGCGGACCGGAGCCCCCAGCCTCCAGCCCAGGGGGGCTAGAAAGGGAATGGGGGATGGCCAATCAGTCCCACATATTCACTTTGCTGTGACCACTGAAGAGAGGTTAAAAATTTGTGACAAGTTCTCTTTTCCTTCCCACACAGCCGGGATTTTTTTATGGGGGGAGCGGGGAGGAGCAGGGGGTTGTTTGCTGATTTTTGAGAGATGCGGGGCAAGAGAAGGACAAAGGGGATCTTCCTCAACAGTAACGACTGCACTCCCTGTCCTCCGCCCCATCCTCAAGTATTCTTGGAGCTCTGGGATTGTTTTTCACACGACTTGCGATTTGTGAGCCGGGAATAAACAGTCGCCTCTAAATTAATTACACTGGCTGAGGTTAGGCACGAAATTCCATCATAAGCACATTTTCTTTTTACCTCAAAATATAGCTCCCACTCCTAAAGCATCCACACGCGCCCTTCGAAGACCACTGGCCAAGGACAGATTTTGGGGTCAGTGAAGCATTCCTTCCTTGGGCACATGGGAAGCCGCCCCATACCCCCTCCGCCCCCTCCTCCCAGCCCCGCAGCGATGCACAACAACCATTTTCCGCGCCAGGAGCACACTGTGTCCACGCGCTGCTGCGACCTCGCTGATTGGTAGGGCTCCTGGTAAACAAGGAGCGGGCAGCCAATGGGAGAGCTGTGCACGAGGGGAGCACGAGCCTCCAGGCCAGCGCTCGCGTGGACCTGCCTGCCGGGCTACTATATAAAGCAGTTTCCGGCTCTCAGTTGCATACTATCATTTCGTCTTCTGAGGTGGAACGCTTTAAGGCTTCCCGCCGAGATCCGGAGCTTTCCTCCAGCTGTTAGAAAGAAAGAGCTTATTTTTCTCTTGCAATCTCTTGATACAACTCGCGGCTTACATTTTTGGGTGGACGTGTTTTCGAAAATTCAGTAGAGAATTGAAAAGTGAGAAAGTTTTAACTTAGAGCAAAAGGTCCTTTGATTAAGAGTTTTGTTTTGTCCTCATTTTTAACTCTTAAGCAAACCCAGCCCAACATGGTGATGTTCAAGAAGATCAAGTCTTTCGAGGTAGTCTTTAACGACCCCGAAAAGGTGTACGGCAGTGGGGAGAAGGTGGCTGGCCGGGTGATAGTGGAAGTGTGTGAAGTCACTCGAGTCAAAGCTGTCAGGATCCTGGCTTGCGGAGTGGCCAAAGTCCTGTGGATGCAGGGATCCCAGCAGTGCAAGCAGACGTTGGACTACTTACGCTACGAAGACACGCTTCTCCTGGACGACCAACCAGCTGGTAAGTGACCCAACTGTTTGCTGGAGGCTGAAAGCGGATTCAAGAAGAGAATTGATACGGATAAAGCCCACACTGTAGATCCTAAATTGCTCGGGTTGTGGGGTTTGAATTTTGTGTGGCTTCTTTATCTTGTTTAGCTTTAACTTGCAAACCCCACCTCCACCCCGAAAAAAGGGTGATTTGTGCAACTTCTCAGGGTGCTGTGTTCTGCCGGTGATTCTGAGGGATGTTGACTTAGCTATTGAAAGGTTTTTATGTCTTAATAAATTGCTTGTTCTTTGCTTGCTTGTTTGAAATGATGATAGGTTGAGCCTTTCAGCACTGCAGGGCTTTGCAACTTTTTGCTCAGCGAATGCATCAGAATCTCATTTAAGAACATAAGGGGTTCTGTATTACTCTTGTACACTGCCCAAGAATTCCTTATTGCACAGATGCATTTTAAGTGTAACAAGAAATCTAGAAGCTTCTCCTTTTTCTCTCCCTTCAGGTGAGAATGAGTTGGTGATCATGAGACCTGGAAACAAATATGAATACAAATTTGGCTTTGAGCTTCCTCAGGGGTAGGTAACTAAATGCATCTGTGATCTTAGCTGTCTGTAAAAATCTTCCCCTCTTTTGATCAGTTACTCTTCTTGGAGAGCATTTGTAAATTGTTTCCTTTTTCTTGATAAAGGCCTCTGGGAACATCTTTCAAAGGAAAATATGGGTGTGTGGACTACTGGGTGAAGGCTTTTCTTGATCGTCCCAGCCAGCCAACTCAAGAGACAAAGAAAAACTTTGAAGTGATGGATCTAGTGGATGTCAATACTCCTGATTTACTGGTGAGATTCATTTTAAAAGTCTCTTCTTCTGGGTTTCAGAGATAAGTAGTTAGGTTTTTAGGGCATTAAAGTGAAGTCCGTCAGGGAATCAAGTCGTTAAGTCATCAAGGTGGGAGAGAAAGCTACCTACTTTAAGCAGTGGAAAGAGAAGCATGAGAAAGGATCTCTAGAGATTCTCAAAATGTCTTTTTCCACTTCATTCTATATAGGAGCCTGTGTCAGCTAAAAAGGAGAAGAAAGTTTCCTGCATGTTCATACCTGATGGGCGGGTGTCTGTCTCTGCACGAATTGACAGAAAAGGATTCTGTGAAGGTAAAAATCTAGTGCTTAAAATGAGAGACTCTTAAAACAAGAACTGTGGGTTTGGGAGTAAGGGCAGGAGGCAGGGACAGATTAAAAGTCATGGACTGCACTGAGCATCAGTTTCCATCTTTCTCATTGCCAGGTGATGAGATTAACATCCATGCTGATTTTGAGAATACGTGTTCCCGCATTGTGATCCCCAAAGCTGCCATTGTAGCCCGCCACACTTATCTTGCCAATGGCCAGACCAAGGTGCTGACGCAGAAATTATCATCAGTCAGAGGCAATCATATTATCTCCGGAACCTGTGCATCATGGCGTGGCAAGAGCCTTCGGGTGCAGAAGATCAGGCCTTCTATCTTGGGCTGCAATATCCTGCGAGTTGAATACTCCTTACTGGTGAGTGTGTGGATGGGGTTGGAGAGAGAAATTGTTCATTTGTCTAAATGATAGTGGTGTTTCTCCAGATTTCTAGCCTAACAAATTGATGTCTTCCTTTCTAGATCTATGTTAGTGTCCCTGGCTCCAAGAAAGTCATTCTTGACCTGCCCCTGGTTATTGGCAGCAGGTCAGGCCTCAGCAGCCGGACGTCCAGCATGGCCAGCCAAACCAGCTCCGAGATGAGTTGGGTAGACCTGAACATCCCAGATACCCCAGAAGGTGAGCCAGACACCTGATCTCGTTTTTTTCCCTCTGGCCTGGGTGGGTTTGTAAAATTGTAGTTAGCCTTTTCTTGGCTGGGCTTCTTATCTCCATGCTTTATCTTTCTAGCTCCTCCTTGCTATATGGATAGCATTGCTGAAGATCACCGGTTGGAGAGCCCCACTACTCCTCTGCTAGATGACACAGATGGTTCTCAAGACAGCCCTATTTTTATGTATGCTCCTGAGTTCAGGTTCATGCCACCACCTACTTATTCTGAGGTGAGAATTGTGATTTACCACTACATTTGTCCTAAGCCTTTTCTAGGAAGTTAACTTCTTGGGATTGCCAGGCGGGATTGTTGTGTTTTTTTCTTACCCAAACTAAAATACTCTTTCTTTTCTTTCTCCCAGGTTGATCCCTGCATCCTGAACAACAATGTGCAGTGAACATGTGGAAGAAAAGAAGCAGTTATACCTACCTGTTTCTTTTCATCTCTCTTCCTGGACTCTGATTTTTTAGAGACTCAACAGTCTCCACAGTGGGGTACAGGTCCACCCCAGCTTCTGACTCTCCAGTGTAGGAGGTGATCAGCAGGCAGTCTCCTGGGCCTTAAAGGGTGCGCACTCTTCCTCAGTCAGCAAGATGATGTGATACAGAGTTTTTTGCTAGATGGGTTTAAAAACACATTAGAAAAAAAAACTAAGGCCCATCCCATTTTCTGGAGTCTCTTTGAAAATTGAGGCATTTTCAGTAGTTTTGAATAAGGGGTAGAAATGGCATCCTGGAATGGTGTTCCCACGGTTAAATGGAGGGGATTATATAATAGAGATATTGTTATAACAATAGATCTTGAACCTCTGCCATGTGGAGGAGAGCCAATTTAGCAAACTAAGAAAGTGAAAAGAAAAAGTGGTCATGGCCAAAACTTTGGGAAAAGGATGTTCTTAAAATCATTGTTCCCCATTGTTTGTACACTTACAGAAAAAGAAAAGCCCTCCAGAATTGATTGGGTTTGGACTCTGGAGCAAGCTTCCCATGTGAATTAAAGGGGAGGAGCTTTAAGTTTCATTGTTTAGAAAGTAGTTTTAATCAGTCATAAAGCAGTAGTAACTGTGCCCCACCAGAGGTCTTAAAAGCCATTTTTAGAGCTTGTTGCACTGTGTTCTCCTGTTGGCAAACATTTTTATGTGGGAGAATGTTGTTTTTTTTTATGTGACTCCTTGGAATTGATTCTGAGGCGATGTCCTTAGCACTTTAGTTTGTGTCAAATTTGGGGTGTTTTCCTTTCTCAGATGTGAGCTAAAACTGGTCTACTATGTCTCTAGGGGTAAGCACAATGACAGGGAAAAAAAAAGTGTTACTGCTTTTGAGACTTCGTCCCAGTGTACAGAATTCTGCAGTTCTGACACTGATCACGTGAGAAGGGTTGCTGCTATCAGCCTTGCCCACTGTGACTTCTCCAAACCCAAGGAGGAACCCTAGATAAAATGCTCCAGCACTGTGATGAGAGCATCCAGATGTTGCCATGAGAAACCAGAAGGCAGATCTTCACAGAAGCCCCAGGGGCTCACTTCCTGCCCAGTGTTAGGAGACAGAGTTGTTGACAGCCCCTGTCTCACTGCAGCCTCTAGCACTTGGTCAGCCACTCTCTGCCTTAGCACTTTGTTCACTGTCCTGTGTCAGAGCTCTGAGCTCTATCTACCCTTTTCTGAAAAAGTATGTGGGCTGAAGGTGGTTTCATTTTTTGTTTTTTAATTGTATATCTTTTTGTATGAGAAAAACTATATTTTGTACTTAACCAGATATATTTTTCACCCCAGGTGGGGGTATTCTTTGTAAAAAAAAAAAAAGAAAAATAAAGTTTTTTTAATGGCAAAAAAATGTTTCTCCGTGTCTGTAAGATAATGTTGAAGTTATTAGAAAGAAAATGTGCCTAAAGGAGCTTTCTCCTTTACTTCATAACTCAGGTTGTTGGAAACCCTATAGAGAAACCATTTTTTATTGATCCTAAGGACTATGGTCAGAATGGGGGTTAGGAGGGTGAGGAGGGAAGGAATTTGAGCTACATTGTCTTTTGTCCAAATCACTGAAGAATTTCAGTGAATAGTGGGGTCTTCTGGTGGTCTGATCTGGTTTTCTACATCTTTAGTTAATCATTACTAAATTTCTTCAACTTGGGAGTATATAAGGCTTTTTTTGTTTGTTTGTTTAATGAGCTCCTGAAATACAGAGAAATGAAGTTTGTAAGGGCATTTGGGAGGAAAGTATTATGGTACTTTTATTTCTTATTTTGGTTTCATCATAGTTTCTTGCCAGTAAAAACATGGTTTATATGTAGGAAGACATGATACAGGACTAAAGGATTTTTACAGTTAACGAATACCAAGTTTTTTGAAGACAGCTACCATTTTTTTTTAATCTCTGCATCTCCTAGAACAATTCCTATCCAGGCACATGATCATAACTCAGTAAATGTTTGCTGAACATTCAAATCCACATTCCTCCTTAGGGTATGCTTTACAGTTCCTGTTACTTTGTAGAGTAATAACAACAGATTGATACCACAACTCCACCTCTAATTGAAATGATTATTATTCCTAAAGGAGTGACTTACAGTGATAAACCCTGAGATGGCAGAGGTTAATATACTTTTCTGATTTCTGTTTCATTTAAACTTCTGCAGACAAATTTAGTCGGCCTTTATTGGGAGAGGGGTGTTGGCTTTTCTGTGGATCTCCACATAGTAATTCCCACTTCAGACTCCTGAAAGTTCATTAAAAATGAAAGTGTTAGTTGTGTCTGACTCTTTATGACCCCACGGGCTGTAGCCCACCAAGGTCCTCTTCTCTGGAATTCTCTAGGCAAGAATATTGGAGTGGGTAGCCCTTCCTGACCCAGGGGTCGAAACTGGGCTCTGCATTGCAGGCAGATTCTTTACTGTCTGAGCCAACAGGGTTCATAAAATCAATGTAAATTACAGAAAGTTGGATTGAAAAGATTCTTTTCCAGTTGTCTTTGTATCTAGCTTTCATTCTCAGTAGTTCTTTTGCGCCTCCTGTTTTTTCTTTATCAATGCAGCAGGTTCTAACTCCGTTGCCATGGTGACTGTCACCTTCACTCTCACCTTTGCCTCCTCCATTTCTTACCTGTTCACCAATTTAGGGCCTCCTCCCTCTTTCAAATCTGTGACCAGATTTGAAACCAGGTCAAAGTTGATGGAAAAGTTTTTCTGGAGCTTGTTTTCCAGGGACTGGAGGGGTAGAGCAAGGACAAGAGAGAGGGCAGGACAAAGAGAAGGGGAGACCATGGGGCACACAACTCTGGCTGTGTACACAGCCTCGCTACTGGAGTGTGATATAAGGGGATGGAGAGGGTAGATAACTTACAGCCAAGGTCTGATAGAGACTTGAGCCTTGAAGGGCCAGAACGTATGCACCCCCTCCTGATAGCATAATAGCTCAAATCCAGCACAGTCCAACAAAACTTCTGTAATGATGGAAAGGTGGTACATTTGCACTAATACAGTAGGCACTATTTACACGTGACAAGTGCTCTGAAATGTGTGGCTGCTTTTACTGACAAACTGAATTTTTATTTTTGTTTGTTTTAAATTTAGTTAGCTCCATGTGACTAGTGACTGGCACAGAAAAATCTGAGGAAGGAAGGAAGCAGCTATAGCTGTTCACCCAGAGGAAATACATCCCTCCCTTAAAGCACAAAAGTCTCTACTGGACTTCCTTTTGACTTTGATACACAACTCCTACTTCACCTCAGGACATCTGCATAGGGGCTCACTTAAGCAGTCTTCCTTGGATCCTAGCCCAGCTGTTTCTCCATTTAAGTGGGTGGATATTTTGGGTCTTCCTTTCCCATACTCTTCTCATATGTCTATTAATTTTTAAGGAACTATAACCTACACATACACCCATTAAAGGAGATCCAGTTCTTAGTATCATTTATTCATTAGGTCTAATCTGGTATAGGAAGATGTAAAAGAAGACAGAAAGAAAACTATCTAAAGAGAAAATAGGGAAAGTAAAATTAATAAGAAAAGAACTGATACTTCTACAATCAGGATCCTGGACCATCTTGATAAGTCTGAATAGACTGGAAAAAACAAAGATATAATTTGGGAGTGAAAAGTATGGAGATCTGACCAAACACCTGGTGAATTAAAAAAAAATTCACACAAGAGCTAAAGGTTATGAAGTGGGCTGAAGAAGGGACTTTTGCCCAGTTTTTTCACTACTATATAGACCTTTTCCTAGAATTCCTTCCATGGAAGGAATAGCCCAGCCCTTGTCTCAAGCGTCCTGAACTCAGTAGTTCTGGAGTGGAAGAAAAAACAAAGCAACTTTTGTCTCCGTTTCTGTTCTGTCCCTACATCCACTTCCATTTCCTAAGCTGAAAAACTCCCTCTCAGAGATAGCTACAGATCCAGAGCTGTGGTCCTGGCCCAACAGGTGAGTCTATAGCCTAGAAGAAGTTCAAGATTAGCCTTCTTATGTTAAGGAGAAATAGTATAGTGTGGTCGGAGAAGGCAATGGCACCCCACTCCAGTACTCTTGCCTGGAAAATCCCATGGACGGAGGAGCCTAGTAGGCTGCAGTTCATGGGGTCGCGAAGAGTTGGACATGACTGAGTGACTTCACTTTCACTTTTTACTTTCCTGCATTGGAGAAGGAAATGGCAACCCACTCCAGTGTTCTTGCCTGGGGAATCCCAGGGACGGGTAGCCTGGTGGGCTGCCGTCTATGGGGTCGCACGGAGTCGGACACGACTGAAGTGACTTAGCAGTATAGTGTGGTAATTAAGCACATGTACCCTGGAGTCAAGCTATCTAAATTCAAATCCTACTTCCACCACTTAACAAACTGTATGACCTTGCAATTTGTTTAACCTTTGCTACAGTTTATCTGTAAAATGGAAAATAATAATAGTACCTACCTTAGAAGATTGCTGTAAGGATTTTAAAAATCTATGGGAAGTGTTTCAACAATGGCAAACAAGTGCTTTTTTAAAATTTTAAATATTTACTTATTTTTGGCTGTGCTGGGTCTTCATTATTCCATGGGCTTTCTCTAATTGCAGAGAGCGGGGCCTACTCTCTAGTTCTGGTGCACAGGCTTCTCATTGTGGTGGCTTCTCTTGTTGCAGACATGAGCTTTAGGTGCACGGGCTTCCATAGTTTCAGCTTGTGGGCTCTAGAGTTAGGGTTCAGTGGTTGTGGCAAATGGGCTTAGTTGCCCTAAGGAAGATGTGGAATCTTCCTGCACCAGAGATTGAACCTGTGTCCCCTGCATTGGCAGGTGGATTCCTATCCACTGTACTACCCGTAAAGTCTGGAAACAAGTGCTCATTATCTAAGATATCGTGAAGGCATATTTACCACCACCACCTTGATTAGCTCAGTCCCAGGCATGTCCCCAGAACTGTCTTCCTCTGAACTGTCATAAATAACACCATTCTCTCTTTGTTCCTCTAAATTCCCTTCCTGTGTTGGGGGAACAAAGTAGTCTGAGAAGAGGTCAGGGTACAGAAGCTAACTCCACCTTAGTTAATTTGGTGGTGGGAGAAAGGTGGCCCATTATTGGGACTCCCGACCACTGGGCCAGGACAGGCCCTCTGCACACCCCCATGGTATAGTTCTTTCATACTCCTGTGTGCTTCGCAGGCCTCTGGAGAAACTCTGTTACTCCACCTTCTAGAAATTAGTTAATTGAGCTCTCAACTTTTCAGTACTATGGGACTACCAGAGTCGGACAGGACTCAGTAACTAAACAACAACAAGCTTTTCAGTACACAGTTTCAGGGGAAAGATTCCCACCATTTGAAGTGATCAACTGAGAAACAGAGAGTGCTGGATATACAATGTGACACTACAAAGAACTCTCAGACTCATTTGAAGGCATTGCATTTCATTTATTTCCCTAAGGTAAATGCATGACTGAGTAGCACAAAAACCAGTAGAGGTGAGCTCCACTGATGAAGCCCAATTTAGCCAATTTAGGCTATTCCTGTCTTGTCTTGACCCTCCCCTTGGTGTGACCCTGTTGTGTCCCCTAGGGAGCCTGTTATGTAAGGAGAAAAGAATGGACAGGCTCTGAAGGCTGGGGTTTTTCTGACTACCAATTGGTTGGTCATCTTCAGGTAATAGAGTGATGGGAGAAGGAAGAGGAGAGGAAGAACATGGGGATGTAACTGTGAAACCCACAGGTTTGTGTCCTGAGATGTCACTCAGGGTCCATTCTTATTCCTTGTTGAGTGATGGAGCTGCTGACCACCTCTCCAAGTCAATCAAACAGTCAGTAAACAGGTTCTTGGAAATGTCTGGCTGGGTACCCAGCTCAGATATTTTTAACCTCTTGGATAGATGGACAGTGGAAGGATTTAGTTGCTGGGAGGAGAGGTGGGGTTCAGGACTGTGAGAACTGTGTTTCCCTTGTATGGTTCTGTGGCTAAAGCCCCTCCCTCTCCAGTCCACCTGTCTATATTCCAATTTCCTCCTTCGCCTATCCAGGCTCACAGTTTCCTTCCTTCCTTCATCTCCTTTCTCCCATTTCTCTCCCTGTTTCATCTTTCATGCTTGCCTCACCTTCCATCTCTGAGGAATCTTTGATTCCTGTTTCAGATCCCAATATATTTTTAGCTCCATATCCCTGAAGATCAGGGGAAAGGTGGTTGGGTGGTGACCAATGGCTCCTTTGCTTTTGCTGGAGAAAATGTTGCCTGCCACTGGGTACCCAAAGGCTTCTCTTTAGTTCTACAGCTCCATTCTCTCTTGCAGCCTCATGAACCTTACTGCCCCCAGCTCTTGAGAACAGAATTGGAGGTCTTGGAAGGTCAGATTTGGGCCACACATACCTTTGGAAAGTAGAAGAAATGTTGGTAGAGGTCAGAGGCAGCAAACCATGGGCCCATAGGTGGAATCAGCTTGTAAGCATTTAGACATTTCTACAGTTTCTTCTTAAATATCAATATTTGAATTAGTTGTAAACATTAAACGCCCTGGAGGAGGGCATGGTAACTCACTCCAGTATTCTTGCCTGGAGAATCCCCATGGACAGAGGAGCCTGGTGGGCTACAGTTCATGGGGTCACAAAGAGATGGGACACGACTGAGCAACTAAGCACAGCACAAACATTAAACAATCAGATGTCAAAAATCTATTGTCTGGCTCCCCTTAAAAAGTAACCATCTTTGGTAACACTGAGACCACATTCCTTGATGGCATCAACTCGCTGGAGCTAAAAAAGTTAGGCAGGATCCTATTTACCAGTTCTCGCCATCCCCTATTGCATTTCACTCACCTGCTTCACTTCTTTATACCCATCTGGTGTTAAGGTTTGTCTTAGGTTGTTACCTCTGGTCTAAGTAGGGCTTCTCTAGTATTTCCTCTGAAGGACCCCTAAGATTACGGAGACTGAATTCCCCCCCCCAGGGTTCCAGAACCATCCAAAGTAACCTGTCCCAAGCCAGATATGTCTTTGAAGTACCTGTTTTATGTTTAAAAACTGCAAGTTTTGATTTATATGGCATAATATATTTGTGTAGTTTTAGTATAAGAATAGTGTATTTTCCCCCACCAAATCTTAAAAGTAAAATTGACATTCTGGAAGATGTGCCATGTATAGTCTGCGGCTCCAAATATATTCAACATATCATCCATTGTTAAACTAACTGCAGTAGCACGATGCTAAAGACATGAGGCAAAAAGAGACATGGAAATAAAGACGTGGCTAGAGAGTCAGAAAAGGAAAGGAATCTGAAAGACAATGAGTTGGAGGGACAAGTTGCTTACTGGCTCTTAGCCACCCCTCCTGACCTAGCCCAGCCCAGCTCCTGAGAAGTTTGTAGACATCCCTGATAGCTCTGGACAGGTGTAGAGTGGTGGCTCAGGGTGAAAACCTAGTGTCAAAACAGGGGCCAAGCATGGGAAAGATGAGAGGCCAAGACCAGCCAAGTGTGGTCAGACAGGAAACACTGTCCAGGGGCCAAGGAAGAGGCTTGCAGACAGGAAGTGGAGGGCTGAGAAAAGGACTGGTCAGCATTTGTCCTTTCTCTCACTGAGCCCATCTTTGTTTCACATCCTCTTACCACCTCTTCCCAAGAAAAAAAATGAGGCAAAGAGTTACCCTGACCTCCTGAGAGGCAAGAATTTCTTCTCCAGAATGGCTGTTTCTCTGGCCACAGAATATAAGGAGGATGAGCACTGGGACTCCTTTCCCCATTCACATGGGATGTCATCTATTCTCTCCAAGATAGGAAATACCCCAGATCTGTGTCCCTGACTCAGCTTAGCTTGTTTCCTCCACTCCTTTGGTGGCAAAGACAGGTCTAACCTCCCTCCTATTCTAGCACTATTAATGCTGTTGTTGTGGTTTACTCGTTAAGTCGTGTCCAGCTCTTTGCGAACCCATGGACTGTAGCCCGCTAGGCTCCTCTGTCCATGGGATTTCCCATGTAAGAACACTGGAGTGGCTTGCCATTTCCTTCCCCAGGGGATCTTCTAGACCCAGGGATTGAACCCACGTCTCCTGTGTTAGCAGTCAGATTCTATACTTCTGAGCCACCAAGGAAGTCCACTGCTAATGCTACCCTGAATGTAACAGAGACTGTTAGAGACACAATTTGGATATTTCTCCTTGTCCATTTTATACTAAGGGAAATGGAATTACAAGGCGGAGAAGATTCAAGGAGAGGCAGGGGTCCAAGTTTTGGGAACCCCTAATCCGCAACTGAGAATCCCAGGAGGAGGAGAATTTTGAGAATGGAGAACAGTCCCAGAGTCAGAGGTCACTGGGGCACACCACCCCCTGCATTGGTCAGGACTGGATTGAGGAATCCCTGGATTCCTTTCCCAAAAGTCTTGGCGTCCAGGCTGCTCACACGTAGCCTCTCAGGTCCTACAGTTAGGGTTGGATCACTCTCTCCACTGACTCCCATTAGAGTTGCAGAGGGAACCTCCTTTCCCTCCAGAATACAAAATGGCAAATTAAGTCCTGTTGGGGATAAGGCAAAGCCCTTTTTGAGGTGATTCTAAGAAACTAGAACTCCTTATTTCCAGCTTTCTAGTCCCAAATGATCTTGGGGAAAAAGTAAGTCTTAGTAGGGGAAAGGTCAGTGAAGAAGAGGTCACCACTGTTCTGGCCGGATTAGCTAAGCGAGCTATTTCTGTTTAGCTCATTTCTCCTCTTTATCTTCTGGCCAGACATGCTACTTGAGGGGGATAGAGGAGACTTGCCCCATAGGCCCCTTCCTCGTCAGTCAGAAATTTCCTAGGAGTCTCCTTGAGTCCTGGCATGCTGGTTGTGACCTTGAACTCTTCTTCCTTGCTAGTTAATGGAATTGCTGATCCTCCAGTTATTTGGGCTGAAGCAGTTTCGTGGAAAGGACTGCTAGATGCCTGAGGTATCTTTAGCATGTCCAGCTAAAAATGAGGTGGGGAAACTCAGCAGATGGAATAAGTTCAGCAAAAGTTGGACACATCTTCACCTTTGTTCTCAGGAACATTTATTTGGATTCTTGCAGCAGATCAACGACTTGAAAGATTCCTTGTGGATGTCTAAATTCTGCTTCATACATGAAGAATTTGAGACTCGTAGACTGAATATGTGGAGAAGGAAATGGCAACCAACTTCCCCAAGGGCACAAAGCTATGAAATGGTGAAACTAGGACCACAAATCAGTGCTTTACCCATTGAAATGGCAGCTTTCCCCCTTGGCTTAGTGCTTAATCTAGCCTACGCCTACAAACCACCCTTCCTTCCTTCCTTTCAAAGTTCAACAGCAGTAAAAATGAATTGAGGGGACATCCCTGGCGGGCCAGCGGTTAAGACTTCTCCTTCCAGTGTGGGGGTGGTTGCTGGGCTTGATCCCTGGTCAGGGAGCTAAGATCTCAGATGCCTGGTGGCCAAAAAATAAAACAGAAGCTATATTGTAACAAATTCAATACTTTAAAAAAATGGTCCATATTAAAAAAAATCTTTAAAAAATGAATTGAGGAAAATATGTGTCCTTTTCTCACCAAATCATGGGTGTTCTGGGCATCCAATATTTGAGCCTCTAATTTTCTTCAGTTTCCACTCCCTATCTTTTAAACTGCATGTTGCATCTCCCATTCAGCAGTCCTTCAAATCACCTGAGTCCCTGAGCCTAAACCTGCAAGACCCCAATCTCAAGCTTCCGGCCCAAGGTGGGAGGGGAACAATAGGCTATGGCACACAGGGAGGTGAAGGATACTATTCTTGCCCAAGAATCTACCCTGCCTGGGACCAGAGCGGCCTAGATCATGGGCATGGGAACAATCTGTTCGACACAAGCAAACACGTAATACAGGGCTGAGCAAGAACAGGGTGGGGCCTAAGTGTTCGTAAGCTGAGTCTTGACTTCAGCCCTTTCAGATGGTCCTCCAAAGGACTAGCAGCCCCCCATGCCATGTACTGAGCCTTAGGCTTCAGCTTCAGCCTGCCCAACAGGGCCTATGGAAAGTAGGGGAAAGGTCAATGGAAACAGTCTAGCTCATTCCTGGAACCGTTTGGAATCTGGGGAAGCTGCTGGGTCCCTTGTCTCTGGCTTTGTTCAGCAAGGTCACTTGCCAGGAAGGACAGGAGGCCAGATAGGAAAGAGTCCAAGAATGGACTGATCTCTCTTGACACTTGGTCTTTGAGGCAGTACAGCAGATTCCCCAGAGGCCACTCTAATCTTTATCCTTTCCCCTATTTCATGGGAAAAGGATGTACGTGTAAAGAGGCAGACGGAGGTGTATGTTCAGTCTCTCGTCTTTCTTTGTTCCCACTCTTTTTTAAGTACACACGCTGGTATTAGGTGGGATTTAGGAGGCCAGCTGTGCCCCCTACATAGACACAGATTTAGTTAACCAGATAAGGTCTGGTGTGTGTGTATATGCAAGTGAGTTAGGCAAAAGGAGATTTTTTTCAGGGTCTTTTATTTTTGTTTCTTGCTGATTTCTTCCTAGCCACAATCATTGTGTATGTCTATGGAAAACCCCTGAGACAGGTTCCTTGGCCCCTCCCTCCAACACAGTCACACAATACCTCAGAGAACCAGAAAAGGAAACACACCAATCATCACAAATTGCTCAGTAACTCTGGAATGTTCTGTCTCTATTTCAGTTTCCTTCTCTGTTCTCCTGGCTGCTTCTTCCTATCACACTTACTACCTAACACTTACTACCACACCCAAACCTGGCTTTTAAGGTGCTTTCCCTCAATGGAGTCACAGCCCCTGTTCCTTCTTTACAATGGGGTCAAAAATATCTAAGAGTAGATTGCCAGTCTCTATCACTTGATGCCGCAGGGAATTCAATCTGCCTGCCTAAATATGGCTGGGGACTTTCTTGAAGTTTCTCCCGCCTCCCATCTTTATGGCTTTCAAATGTTTAGTAAGGTCGCTATGACAGCACCCACGGCTCTGCCAGTCTCCTTATCCAGTCCCTATTCTGGACACGCAGCTCGCCCGTGACTGTTGCATGTCAAGTGGCTGGAACCAATCAGTACGTCTAAGGCTTCCTCAGAAGCCAATCAGAGCCTAGGGAAGTGACCTCACCCAACGGGAGGACTGTGTGGGCGAGAAAGCACCTCCTAGAGCTGAGTGTCCCTAAGTCACTCCCTTCCTCCACACCCTCCTTACTTCCTGTAAAGTAGTACTGCCTACCCCATCCCCCTCCACACCAAGAGAGTGAGAGAAAGGCTAACTAAATTCCACAGAAGAGAAACTGCAACTCAGCCACACAGCAGCTTCTGCAAGTGGAGAATAAGATATTCAGTAGGCTCCATTTTCACAACACACCCTTCAAAGTGGGGTTCCCAGGGTCCAGAAGAGGGTGAGTGAGTGTGCTGAAGAACAATCAGCACCTCCTCCCTCCTCACACCTGGTTTTCTTGACTCCACAAAAATAGCTGTAATCATTCTTTGTAAACAAGGACAAGATCAAGGTCAGGTGTGGGAACGTGAGAGCCTGTGTCCCATGAACACATGTGAACAGAGACAATCACGTCCCCATTGCTTGAGGACCAGAAGCTCAGAAACCAGCTGGTCTTCAGGGCATGGACCGTTTACAGCTCACTCCGTGTTGCCTTGCAGATGAGTTCTGAATGTTCTTTGGCAGAGCTATGTTGGGAGTAGGTGTCCCACCATGGGGGTAGGAGGGAAGGGGCAAAGAACAGGAAGGCTGTAATGCCCAGTGTGTTATACTGGACTCTCAACAGGTAAGGAGAGAAGAAAGGTTGACTAGGCATCCCCTTCATTCCTCCAGCCCTCTCCCAACTAGGCCTCACCCTGGACAGACAGACAGATAAAAACATTTTATTGAAACTGTAAAACTGCCCTTATTCCTCTTAACTGCTCACACCCAGAAAGAACTATAAAAAATAGTTAGGGGCATGTGTACAGCTGCCTCAGCTCTAACAACTCCAGTCCTCGTTTTGACCCTCCTTTTTTCCTTTCATACAACTGAGACACTGGTCCTTTGCCCTTTTCCCCAAGATATCAGAGGAGATACCACACCACAGGAGAAAGGGAGGGTAAGGGCAGAAAAGAGAGCTATCTACTGTCACTCTCCATTTCCATCTCCAGGGACCAAACAGGTTAGCTGGATTCTAAGCAAAGGATTTGCTTGTCCACAAAACCAAATAATAGGGGCCAGTTAGTCTCTGTGTCCTAAATCAAGAAAGATATGAAGGTCCAGGGTATTGTTTAGAGTCTGTCTTCAGTATATAGCCTCATCCATATTGTCATCACTGTCACCCCCAAAGTCCTCACCATTGTCAAAATATGACATGATGTAATCAGTTTCCTGAAATAGAAAAAAAGGAAGGGAGGAAGAAAGGTTAGGTCAGGCATGCTTTCAGCATCCTCCTTTCTCCCTAGGTACCAGTCTCCTCCCCTCCCAATCACAGCACTCCAGGCTTGGGAGGTCCCTGCAAGCTGTAGTTCACTCTTAAGAAGAGCCTAAAGCTGAAACTCCAGTACTTTGGCCACCTCATGTGAAGAGTTGACTCACTGGAAAAGACTGATGCTGGGAGGGATTGGGGGGCAGGAGGAGAAGGGGACGACAGAGGATGAGATGGCTGGATGGCATCACTGACTCGATGGATGAGAGTCTGCGTGAACTCTGAGAGTTGGTGATGGACAGAGAGGCCTGGCGTGCTGCGATTCACGGGGTCGCAAAGAGTCCGACACGACTGAGCTACTGAACTGAACTGAACTGAACTGAAAGGCTAGATAAAGCGGAGGGTACTGTCCTTTGTGGGCAGTATCTCCTCTGGCCCTCCAACCCTCTGAAGAGAACATCCCTGGTGGACAGAGTTGAGATCCCTAGAGTTTATGAGTGGAAAAGACGGTGGTCTGAGAATGAAAGGTGGTTCCCTTTACCTCTTCATGTTCTTCTTCATCATACTCCTCTTCTTCTTCCTCTTCCTTCTCTTCTTCTTCTTCTTTCTCCTCATCTTCCTCTGAAGTCACTTCTTCCTCCTTCTTCTCCAGAGTCTTATGTGAGGATGAAAAGGAAGATAAACCAGACTCAGCTCACAGAACCAAAGCAGAGGAACGGGCCAAAGCAAAGGAATGAATCTGGGGCCCAGATGGCCTCTATTCACATTTCTTCCTTACCTCTAGCTTCTGTATTGTCTCCTCCTTATCTTCTGTGGTCTTAGGGGGTCTCTTGGGGAGTATAATGGAGGTCCCTGGTGAGAGGATCACAAGGTGAACCATGAGAGAGCAAGCTTCCTTCTTGGCTTTCTGTCACCTCTTGCATAGACCATGCCACTTTGCTGCCCTCCCGTGGCCACCAGGACACCCAGCAGCCATACTGGGTAGATGGGGTAGGTAGGCATCGGGAGAGCAGGCAAGACCACCGCAGCCTTGGCCCTCCAGTTGATGAAGGAAATCTCTACTTTCCCTCCTTTTTCCAGATACACTCACGTTCCTTCTGTAGCTTCCGCACTCGGATCTTTAGCTCCCGGGGCAGACGTCGCCAATCTAGAAACAGCGGGAATGTAAAAATCAGCCAGACTCTGCCTGGGGTCTCCTATGAATGGTGACTCTTTTAAAGGAGAGAGAAGGATCAGAGTAAGGGTGAGGAAGGAAAGGGTTGAGTCAAAGTTGCTTGGAACAGAACTGTGGTTTGGATGCCCCCAGAGGAGTAGGGGACATTTACCAGGTTTTTAGATAAGAGTCTGTGAGTACGCTGGAGCACATCTAAGCCTTCTGAATAGGGTGGAGGTTGGGGACAGAGGAGGGTGGATAGGGTGGTGGCTCAAGCATTTGAAAGAAAAGAAGTCAATGAAAGGGCCCATCACCTACCAGGGTTCCAATCGATGGCATTGTCAATCGGCCCTGACATCTGATATTTGTCTGAGTAACGCTCCACATCTGAGGGATCAGAGGTTAAGGGTCAAAGTTTTATCCTATCAGAACCCTCGGGTTCTTCCTGAGGGTCTAGCCCTCTCAAAACTTAGAAATTGTTGTCTTCCTCACCCCAAACCCAGAGCCCAGGGAAGGCAGCTTCAGTGAGGACCTTCAATACTCTTTTAACCTGTCTTTTTGCCACCCCAAATTACAATGTTTTTGCTATCTCTCTTAACCCCAAGGCATGGCTATATTGACTGGGAGTGTGTTACAGTAGAAAGCATACTCAAGCAAGAAAATAGGGTTTCTATCTTCCCTCTACTCCTTGTTCACGGGACTAAGTCTTTTAAGTCTTGGGCAAGTCTTTTAACTGTCTGAACTTCAGCTTCTAGAGCTTTAGGAGGAAAGTTGTCAATACACTGAAATACTATACTTCCACACCAACTGGTAAATACCCACTATCCCAGGCCTCCCAAGTATGCCCCCTTCTCCAGTCCCTCCTGGCTCCATGACCTCTCCATGAGCCACAAACCAAAGGGCTAATATTTTAATTTGCAGGGCTTCTCAAAGACCCCTTCTCAACCCCTGACTGGTTAGTGCCTGTAATATCCAGATTGTTAAAAATTTTTAATACACCTCCCCATTTATATCTGTAAAATGGGCACCTTAATACTTAAGCTCTTACTGTCCAAGATTATTGTGAAACTCAAAACAAACCATGGATACCATAATGCATTTCAAATGCAGGGGTAATTACTGTGATCTCCCCAGCTAGGCAGTGAGCCTTCTGTGTCTCTTCTGACCTCTCTGGGGCCCCAGTGGTGCTAAGTACTTGGGCACTACTCATGAAAGGCACTCAGAAAATTCAACTGACCTCTCTTGGGGACAGCAGGCCGGATGAAGTAGGGGAGCTGCCGCATGGCACCTCGAAGCTCCTGCTTCAGGGCCAGGACATATTCCCCTTCCTCTCCTGAGGGCAGAGGCACTGGGCGGAACTCCAAGGGCTAAGAAGGCAGAGACAAAGGTCAGTTCAGAGAAAAAAATGCTGGAGTTTAAATCTAGGAGGGCCTCTCCTCTCCCCACACTTCTATCCAATGCTCCCACTGATCAGGGGACCAAAGGCAAATGCTGGGAGCAACACACCATTTTGAAAGCTGGGGACCAGAGAGTATAAAAAGTAAGGGCAGACACTTCCTAGCCTGGAAAACATCCCATGTAAGTTGCAAGTACAGAGACAGGGAGGGGCCAGATGAGGATGATTGAGATGAGGAAAGGGGGGCAGACACTCACAGGGAAGAGCGGAGAAGGCTGCAGGGTGGGTGGGGGCAAAGCATCCCCCTTCCCAATGCCCACAGCCTCCACGTTGAAGGTCAACTGGCCCCGGCCACAACCCCGGCCCCCACCCCGGCTGGCCATGATGGAGGGGGCCTGGGGATTCAGACATCCAATGGGAAAAACCTGATAAAGACAAAAACAAAGAGAAAAAGTACAGTAGAATGGATGGGAAACCAGGGAGGTACAAGACACTCAAATCGTTTCTCCCAGAGAACTGAAAATCCAGTTTAATTCAATGAATTTTGAGAAGGCATGGTGCCAGGCAAGGTATTTCTGAACATATAAATAAGGATGAGACATGGTCCCAACAGGAGAGATAACTGCAACATGGTGTAACTGAAGCACAAGGAGGAAAGTGACTAGACACTTGGATAAAATTACCCTATGTTCCCAAGTTAACTGGATGTTTATCATCAGCTGCATATCTACATATGATTTTTGAATTCTTTCTCTCCCTCACTTTCCAAACCCAACTAGGCCCCAATTCAATCTAATGCAATGTATTTCAGCAAAACATTTATTAAGCATCTACCATGAAAAACGTAGTTTGCCAGACACTGTGAGGGAACAGAAATGAGTCATCAGTCTCACTGTCAATTGGTTGGGAGTGGGGGTGCTGTGTGAGAAGAAATATTACACTCAAACAGATCTTTTTAAACACCACTTGGAAACAGAGAATCTTAGAACTGGAAAGACACATGGAGTCTTCTAGCTCAATAATCCTCCCAGTACAGTACTATCTTCTGTAAACTGTCAGTCAATCAGCTTCTGGTGGCATTTTCCTAAAGAGATGGTGTCCATTTTCCCCCAAGGCAGCCCCTTCCATGTGATCAACTGTGATGAATTGAAAGTTCTTCCTGCTACTGTAACTGAACTCTGCCTCTTACCATCATTTTTGAAAAACCAGTCAGATAGGATGGGGAATAAAGAAA
The DNA here is from genome assembly GCA_006410515.1 of Procapra przewalskii. Taxonomy (NCBI): domain Eukaryota; kingdom Metazoa; phylum Chordata; class Mammalia; order Artiodactyla; family Bovidae; genus Procapra; species Procapra przewalskii. The sequence continues at coordinate 1,261,561 of SJYF01000261.1, read as the reverse complement.
GTCATCAAATGAAAAAGAGATTTCAAAGAAATTATATCCCAGTAGCAGGGAAGATCCTTAGCACCCAGATCTTGGCTTCTCATACCACTCTCCAGCAAAAGGAACCAGGGCTTCTTGGAGAAATGCAGCTTCTCCAATGGGGCAGGAAATACACAAGATGAGACTGAAGTATCCTGCAGTGCCAGAAAGTAAGAAAGTGCTCAAAAAACAACACACACATTGATGGGGCTCTGTCAAAGGTACATAAGAGGCAAACGAAAGAGCTCCCAATGGCTAAAGCCTGAATAAGTTGAACCATAAAATAAAATAGTATTGGAATGTGATATCAAAGTATAAGATAAATATAGAGACTATACTGATATAAATAAACATTTGAACAAATTAATACATGGGAGAGAAAAAAAATCCCATGTGCAGAATTCTAAATAAATTATGTAATAAGAAAGTGTTAGGAGTTTAGTTGTGCCCGACTCTTTAAAACCCCGTGAACTGTAGCCCACCAGGCTCCTCTGTCCATGGAATTCTCCAGGCAAGAATAATGGAGTAGGTTGCCATTCCCTTCTCCAGGGATCTTCCCAACCGAGTGATCAAACCTAGGTCTCCTGCATTGCAGGCAGATGCTTTACCATTTGAACCACCAGGGATTACACCAAAAGGGGAAAATGTAATTCCTCACTGCTTAAGTATGGCCTGTGCATAGGGAATTTTGTCCAAAACAATTTTGGAAAGGTGGGGAGGGTGGTGGTAACTTTATGGTATAGAAATTGGACAAGCATTACCTCAGTCAAGTGACCAAAGTCAACATGAACAACTTTAAATCATTTCATTAGTATGTACCCTTGTGTGCTCAGTCATGTCCAACTCTTTGTGGCCCCTTGGACCAGGCTCCTCTGGCCATGGAATTTTCCAGGCAAGAATACTGGAGTGGGTTGCCATTCCTTCTCTAGGGGATCTTCCCAACCCAGAGATCGAACCCATGTCCCAAGCGTCTCCTGCATTGGGAGGCAGATCCTTTACCACTATCGGATGTGAAATCTTCCTCCCCCAAACTGATACCCCAGTCTGTAAACAGGAGGAAAAAAGCAGACAAATTCCAATGGAGAAGCATCTTATATGTGACCAGTACTCTTCAAAACTGTCAGGGTCATCAAAAACAAGAAAAGTTCACACTTCCATTGTAAAAGACAGCTGTCCTAGTGGTAGCATTCTTAAAAAAAAAAATTCCTTTTGTTTTCTAATTACAGAAGTAAAAGTAAGTAAAGTCGCTCAGTTGTGTCTGACCCTTTGTGACCCCATGGACTGTAGCCTACCAGGCTTTTCTGTCCATGGGATTTTCCAGGCAAGAATACTGGAGTGGGTTGCCATTTCCTTCTCCAGGAGATCTTTCCAACCCAAGGACTGAACCCAGGTCTCTCACATTGTAGGCAGACAAAAATGGCATCCCACTCCAGTACTCTTGCCTGGAAAGTCCCATGGACAGAGGAGCCTGGTGAGCTGCAATCCATGGGGTCACTTAGAGTCAGACACACTGAGCGACTTCCCTTTCACTTTTCACTTTCTTGCATTGGAGAAGGAAATGGCAACCCACTCACTCCAATGTTCTTGCCTGGAGAATCCCAGGGGCAGGAGGCTGTCTATGGGATCGCACAGAGTCGGACATGACTGAAGCGACTTAGCAGCAGCAGCAGAAAACTTGAAAAGGTACAAATGAGGTATAAAGAAAAATATCTACTAACCATGATGTAGTAATAATCATTACGAATATCTGCATATGCATCCTTTCAATTCCACTTCTGTATTATACATACAGTTTGTGCATTATAAGTGTCTACATATATAGACATAATAAGGCCATGATAACTAATTGTAATGTGGTATCCTGGGACAGGATCCTGGAACAGAAAAAGAGCATTATGTAAAACTAAGGAATGCCAAATCAAGTATAGACTTTACATAATTACAATGTATCAATATTTATTCATTAATTATAACAAAAATACCATATTAATATATTATATTAATAATAGGGGAAACTGGTGCCAGGGTGTATGCTAACTTTTTGTACTACCTGCTCAGTTTTTCTGTAAATCTCAAAGTATTTTAAGAAATAAAATCTATTAATAAAGAAAGAAACATGAGTATCAATTCAAAATTCCCAGTTCTCTGACCTTCCTTGTTTTTCATTACCGTGACAGTTTTATTAAAGATTACTGGTCAAATATATTATAGGATGTTCCTCTATTGGAATTTTTCTGAGGTTTTTCTCTTGATTAGACTGGGGTTGTGGATTTGGAGGAGGATGACCAACAAGATAAAGTGACATTTTCATCACATCATATAAGTGTACATACTAATAACATGTTAGTTATGGAACAATAAGAGACGATATAATACATAACCATGACCTCTCAAATTAGTGGTTCATAATAAAATTGTTCCCACAGTCCAGAGAAGAGAGAAAGCTAAGAGGACTAGGATGGTGAGGGGAGGCTTTAAGAATCGCAAGGTTTGGATCAGACCTTAGAAATCATGTTTCCTTTCTTTCTTTCAGTAAATATTGAGCATCTACTGTAATCTACTATAACTTGTAGCTCAGTTGGTAAAGAATTTGCCTACAATGCAGAAGACCCAGGTTTGATTCCTGGGTCGGGAAGATCCCCTGGAGAAGGAAATGGTAATCCACTCCAGTATTCTTGCCTGGAGAATCCCATAGACAGAGGAGCCTGGCAGGCTACAGTCCATGGGGTCGCAAGAGTCGGACACGACTTAGCAGCTAAACCACAACCACCACCGCTATAAGCCAGACATAATGCTAGACAATGGAGGTCATGGTGAATCCTTTACTTTAGACATTCAGCTTTCCTTTGATAAACCATATCTAGTAAACTGTTATCCAGCTTCAATTTAAACTTTTTAGCAAATCTTTTTATCTCACTTTACAAGTCATTCCATTTTGGGATATTTGTTCTTTAATCAAAATCAAACAAATAAAACAAGAAATATATGACTCAACAAAATGCACTCCACAAAAGATTAGTCAGGGAAAAAAAGATTTTAAAATATATTCAAGGTAATCTATTTTGTCAGACTTATACACATCCGTACATATCAGTAAAAAAGTTGTTCTTTTTCAAAAAATCAATTTATTTTTTATTGAAGGATAATTTCTTTACAGAAAAGTTTTTCTTAAAGGGTATACAACAAGAATTAACATTGGCTAATTTAAGGTGATGGGTTTTGGAGATTTTTTGGTAATATATATTTTAAGCATTGTTTTTCCTCTGTACCAAAAAGGTATTACTTTTATAATAAGAGGAAAATATTCATTAGAAAATTAAAAATATAGTAACTGAATAGTAGATGAGATTAACAATATGTAGCAGGAAGGAGAGGGTAGGGAAATGTTTGCTTAAGAAATCTGGAAAGCTTCAAGTCCAACTGCCATGAAAAATGTGAGGAAAAGACAGCTGTTAATGAGGTATCACCTCACATTAGTCATAAAGGCCATCGTCAAAAAGTCTACAAACAATAAATGCTGGAGAGGGTGTGAAGAAAAGGGAACCCTCCTATACTGTTGGTGGGAATGTAAACTGGTACAGACACTATGGGGAACAGCATGAAGATTCCTTTAAAAACTAAAATTAGAACTACCATATGACCCAGAAATCTTACTCCTAGGGACATACTTGGAGAAAACCATAATTCAAAAAGATACATGCACCCCAATGTTCACTGCAGCACTTTTTGTGATAGCCATGATATGGAGGCAACCTAAATGTACATCAACAGATAAACGGATAAGGACGGTGTGATACGTACAATACAATACGATGGAATATTACTCAGGCATAAGAAGGAATGAAATTCTGTCATGTGCAGAGACTTGGATGGACCTAGAGACTGCCACACAGAGTGAAGTAAGTCAGAAAGAGAAAAATCAATATCATACATTAACACTTATATGTGCAATCTAGAAAAATGGTGTAGATGATCTTATTTACAAAGCAAAATGGAGACAGACATAGAAAACAAACATAGATACCAAGGGGTAAGAGGGTGGGTGGGACAAATTGGGAGACTGGGATCAACATAGATACACTATTGATTCTATGTATACAATAGATAACTAATGAGAACCTGCTGTACAGCGCAGGGAACTTTACTCAGTGCTCTATGGTGATCTAAATGGGAAGGAAATCTAAAAAAGAGAGGATATATGTATACATACAGTTGATTGACTTTGCTGTGCAGCAGAAACTAACATATTGTAAAGTTCAATAAGAAATAATAAACAAAACACAGCTGTTAGTTCATAGATTAAACTGTGATCTGATTTAAAGAACACATTAGGTGAGAGATCCTGTCTTATAGATGTGAGAGAGGGAGCAAGAATTTGCCATTGTGTTTTCAGGCCTTTTCAAGGGAAGACACTCTTAACTATCCAGTTTAGGTATCCCTCCATCTGATAGATACAGTTCTATCAGTGGAGACAGGAGCTGTTTTGATTGCAAAGCAGTGAGGTGTTAAGAAAAGGCCATGAGCTTTGAGGTGAGACAAATCTAACTCCATTTCCACATACTGACCAAGTGACCCTCAAGAAATGTGGGGTAAAAAGAAGACAAATTTTTATTTAATTAAGGCATTAAACTGGTGGTTAGGAAACTGTAAACCATCCATCTGTACCCTACTCAGCTCAGGAATCTACAAGGCTCTTCTATGTAAGATTGTGATAAAGTGATTGTGATTCTTGAAGACGTTCAAGGTTTCCTATATCTGGTCCCGAACTACCCCTCCATAATCATCACGCATTCTCCTTCCCCCACAAACAACATCCCACATATGTTATACTCATTCCCAACTGTGCCATAACTGTTTTAATATGGTAGAAGTTACTAAAAAGCCTTTCTTAAATTTGATATTATTGATTTTCTGTATTTTCTTTTGAAAACTGCTTCTTAGTAACTTCTACTACATTACACAGTTCGGCACAGTTGGGAATGAGTATAATATATGTGAGATCCTGTTGTTTGTGGGGGAAGGAGAGTGCAAGAGTGAATAATAGGGAGGGTTGATGTTTCCTTATCTGTAAAATGGAAATAATAAAAACCATCTTAATTCATTCAACGAATATTTACTCAGTTCTTATTCAGTGTCAGGCACTGTTTCAAATGCTAGGGATGTAGCAGTGAACAAAATGGACAAAAACTGCTGCACCCATGGAGTTTAAAAGGAGCTTACATTGTAAGGGAGGTCTCAGTATACAAATGTTTCAAGTCATGAGACTGGGAGAGATTCCTAAAGGAGTGGATGTGAAGAGAGAAAAGAAGAGACCCAGGGACTGAGGCTTCGAGCACTCTACCGTTTAGAATTTGCTAAATTTGTAATAAATAAGACAAAGATTTAACACTCTTACATATTAGAACTCATGGAAATGAAGAAAAATCATACCAATAGAAGAAATATGCAAAGAACATGAATAGGCAATTAACAAAAGAATGGTTAATCAAACTATTTTTTATCTATAAAATTGGCAAAGATTTAAAAATTAATCCATGAGTTTTTTTGAAGTGGACACTCTCATACCTCACTGGAAGAATTATAAATACAATATTTTGGGTGAGCAATTTGACTCTGAATCTACAGCCTTTTAAAAATTAATATCCTTAATCCAGTAATCCCACTTTTAAAACTTATCCAAATAAATCATCAGGGAGGGGGTTCAGGGTGGGGAACACATGTACACCCGTGGTGGATTCATGTTGATGTATGGCAAAACCAATACAATATTGTAAAGTTAAAAAAATTTTTTAAATAAATAAATAATAAAATTATATGTCCAATAAAAAGAGAGAAATCATCAGATACATAGTCAGAGATATAAAAGCATGTTTATCAAAGAGCTATCCATAGTAGCACAAATTCTGAAATAACCTAAATAGTCCAACAAAAAATGAATGGTTGGGGCTTTCTCACTGGAGAAGGAAATGGCAACCTACTCCAGTATTCTTGCCTGGAGAATCCCGTGGACAGAGGAGCCTGGTGGGCTGCTGTCCATGGGGTCGAACAGAGTCGGACACAGATGAAGCAACTTAGCATGCATGCACTGGAGAAGGAAATGGCAACCCACTCCAGTATTCTTGCCTGGAGAATCCCAGGGAGAGAGGAGCCTGGTAGGCTGCTGTCTATGGGGTCGCACAGGGTCGGACATGACTGAAGCAACTTAGCAGCAGCAGCAGCAGCAGCAGCAGCAGCAGCAGCAGGGGCTTCCTCAGTGGTCCAGTGGTTAAGAATCTGCCTTGCAACACAAGGGACGGACACTGGTTCAGTCCCTGGTCCTGGAAGATCCCACATGCCATGGAGCAACTAAGCCCATCTGGAAGATCCCACATGCAATGGAGAAACTAAGCCCATCTGCCACAACTACTGAGCCCAGGCATTGCAACTTCTGAAACCCATGTGCTTAGATCCTGTGCCCCTCAACAAAAGAAGCCACCGCAATGAGAAGCCCACACACCGCAACAAAGAGTAGCCCCTACTTGCCATAACTAGACACAACTAGAGAAAGTCTACTTGAAGCAACGAAGACCCACCAGAGCCAATAAATAAATAAATCTTAAACAAAAAAAAGACCTAATGACCAACTTATTTTTTAAAAGATGAACGGTTGAAAAAAAATCAAATATCTATCTTAGACTATTATGTAGACATAATAAAAATTTCAAATAATATTTAAAGGCAGAAAAATGTTCACAGTATGATATAAAGTGGAGAAAGCATGATAAAAGGTTGTATTTGTTGTATGGCCTTATGTGTGTAATATATACACAAAAACACACAAACACATGCACATATATATATATATACACATATGTATACATGTAGGATATAAATTGAAGGGATTCATTGTCATGATGTAATAGACATTTTATGGTTTTCTAGGATAAATGTATATTACTTCTATAAACAGAAAACAAAGACAAGATTTTCTTTATCTTTAAGAATGTTACCATTAGGACAGTTCTGCCTCTTTTACAGTGAAAGTGTGGAATACATTTTGTTGAGCCATGTATTTCTTGTTGTATTTGCTGGATATTGATTGAAGAGCAAAGTGAGATAGGAAGTTCTCTTACTAAAAAGTTTAAACAGAAACTGGATAATAATTTACTAAATATGGTTTATCAGAGGAAGGATGCATATCTAAAGTAAAGGATTAACTATGATCCCCATTCTCCAGGATTATGTCTGACATATAGTAGATGCTCAATAAATATTTGCTGAAAGAATGAATACCTGACTCCTAAGGTCTGTTCCAAACTTGAGACCTTGTGGTTCCTAAAGGCTCCCTTCACCATCCCAGTCCTCTTAGCTTTCTCCCTTCTCTGGACTTTGGGACCAATTACATTACGAACCACCAACTTAAGAGGTCATAATGATATACTGTATTGTATTTTACTTTGTGTTTTATTAATTGCTCCCGAATTACATCAGAAGTTTAAATTCTTCCTTGCCAATCAATTCCATCCAATTAACTTTTCCTGGGCACTATGCATTTAATACACAATACATTGCATTGTATTAAATACCAGAACTTGCCCTGCAAAACTTTACATTGAAACTTTAAAGAGGGAGAGGGCACTAAGGGCTCCAGTAAAAGTACACATAAAATGCTATCATCAGACTGAGGAACAATTAATCCTGAAGAAAAAAAAAAAGGTCCAGGAAAGCTACAGGTAGGAGGTAATATTTCATCAGAGTTTTGATAGACAACGGGAGTCTGTCAAGCTCTTAGTACTAATAGATTTAGGGGAAGCTGGTTCACAGTAAAGAGTCAGAGGTACCAGAGAGAGTCTTCCACTTTCTCCTTTAATATATCTCCCCTTTGCGCGAAGGAAAACTACAGTGCTCCAGTGTATAATCAACATAGCAAGGGGAGCCCACAGGGAGAGGGTGGGGAACTAGAAGGGGGCAGATCCAACAGGCTGCCGGAAAGCGTTGTCTCTCTATCTAGCAGCTGGTCCCTGGTGAAGTAGTTCGGGAGGTGCGGGATGGAACCAGGTCAGAGCCACCAAGTCGGGGCCTTACCTGCTGCCCCTCCCCCACGCGGAAAACACGCCGCAGCCAACTTGAAATTTGCTTGTCTTCCTCTAGCTGGTGGCGTTCTAGGTCCGCCTCCCAGCGCTCCCCATTGGTGAGTTCTCCCAGCCAATCTAGGGGAAGCTGAGGAGGTCCGCCCTCTTGAAGCTGAGGAGGGGTGGGAGGAAGAGAGTTAGCCGGAACTCAGGCTAGACAAGCGGGGTGAGTAGAAAGATGGAATTGCAGAACCAACCCGGGGGTCAGTCATTTCAGACCTCATCTCAGATGGAGGACCCCTTGGCCTGGCGACGGTTCACAGAGGAAAGCTGATCCTTAGATTTCACCAAGGGTCTCTATAGAAAGAGCTTCCACAGAGAACTAAAACTGTGAAACCTGAGGGATCATTCTTTTTGTGGCTTCACACTTGGCCTCTCCTGCATTCCTCCAGTCTTCCCTTAAGTTCTGCGCTGCTTCCCTCCAGCACCACCCATAAGTATTTCTTTTCTAGAAAAATGTTTTCCTGTAGGTTGCTGCCATGTCTGTGAGAAGATGGAAAGAGGCTTTGGGAAAGGAAGGATTAGGAAATCAGATAACCAGAGTTGGGGAGGTAGGGCAGGAGTCCAGTGTTTACTCCATTTTCCACCTCCTTCCAGCTCCTCCTAGCCTTTGGTTAAAGAGGGTGGGGTTGGGAGGAGGGGTCCTACTTTCACACAAAAAAACCCAGAAACAATGGGGAAGGAGATCAGAGTAGAGATAGAATCTAGAAGTTAGTCAAGAACAATAATCCTGATGTCAGAGAAAATGGCCCTGGGAGTGAAGCCTCTGGACTGGGAAGGCTGTTGGTGGAGTGGCAAGCACTCAGCCTTTGGAATAGGACAGAAACAGAGCTTTGGAGAACTGCTTAACTTTACTAAGTCACAGTTTCTTTATAACAAGAAAATAATTCCTACCTTATAGCATTGTTGTGAGGATTGGTGATAATGCGTGTAAAGTACTTACATAATTGGCACATAGTTGGTTTCCAGTAAACGGTGTGTGCATGCTAAGTTGCTTCAGTTGTGTCTGACTCTTTGTGACCCTGTGGACTGCACCCTGCCAGGCTCCTCTGTTCATGGGATTCTCCAGGCAAGAATACTGGGGTGGGTTGCCATTTCCTTCTCCAGGGGATCTTCCCGACCCAGGGGTCGAAACATGGTACCTAGTAAAAATGGGTAGCTTCCCTGCAAATATTTCTCTCTCCCCCTTCTTCAGGAACATTATATCCTATCTTGTGTCTGGTGCCCTTCAGCCTCTGAATTATCTCAAGTGAGTTTTCCAAATCCTTAGGATTTTTTCCTCACCGCCCCCCCCCTCCCCTGATGCCTTCCAGCTGGACACAAATTCATTCCTAAAATATGCAGATGAAAGCTATGGTAACCATGGAGACAGGGCAGGTGGTGAGGAGAGGCAGAGACAGACACTGAGAGAAATCGACTGCTACAGATAGGGAGAAAGAAGACTTTAAGGAACGATTCTAACAGAGACCTTCAAACAAGATGGGAAACGAGCCTAAGCAAGACCGAGAATAAATAGATGCAATGAGAGAGAATGTGTTACAAAGTTCACTCTTCTCTGCCCCTTTTCTCTCTCTCTTCCTTCCATCCCTCCAAAAATATGGGGAGGAGGCATCTGGGAATAACCCTTTGCTATATCTAAAAATGACCCCAACCTCCGCATACTTATCTAAGTCTGTATAAGGGAGCTGAGGTCCAAGTTTATTTGTGATGCATGTTCCGGTTGCGGGGAGGTGTAATGAAGATGTATCGCTGTGTCTGACTCCAGCTCCCCCTGACATTTAAACTAGGAGAAGGCAGCCAGATCTCTTGCCTCCCTCTGTACAGTAAGGACTCCAGCTGTGGATCCCATTGCCTCTTTCTTCACCTCTCTATATAGTGTACCATGTACCGTGTGGCAGGTCAGACCTGGCGCACAGGCGCGCATCAACGTACGAAGAGCGAAGAATGGGGATCTGCTGAAGCTAGACGAAGAATTGGGATGGTCCCAGTCTGGGTCGCGGAGGAGTCTCTTAAGGAACATTTAGATTTGTTGTGACTAAGGGGCTAAGAAAGGGAAGTCAGGATTGGAGCCTCTAGCTTTTGAGGGTTTATGTGTGCATGGATGGGGTAATGGTTTGGTGCCTGACGCCCCCACCCGCTGAGACTAGGCTATAAATAGCGAAGCATAGCTCCGCCCCCCCCCCCCAGCTTCTCTCCTCCGGAGCCGGCGCTGTGCCCGGGGCGCACCGGGAGGAGGGACCAGGATTCTGTGCCCGGGCGCAGATACTGACACCAAGGGAATCCGAGTGCCCACCCCCACGCCATGTGGGCCCCCAGGAACCCGGCTCCGCCACCCCAGCTGCCCCGTGGCCCTGGCCTCAGCCCTGGCCCGGAGGAGATTCTGCGGACTTACAGGTATCTATTTGGGTGCACAACCTGGGAGGGGAAAGAGCAAGGAGTGATGAGGAATATAGCAGGGGCGAAAGAACCCCCCAATTCTCCCCCACCCTTTTTAGGTCCCAAACGCAAGCTGCCTCCCTCCCCCCATTCAGTTTGTGGGGCTGTGGCAACCTAAAAGAGGTTAGGAATGGGACTGTGTGTGTGAATGTATGGGTGCATGTGTGTGGGTGGGTGGCATTCAACATCCTAGAAAGGGGGATTCCAAGTGCGGATAAGAAAAGGGGGATGCTGGAAAGGTCTGATAAGCCGTGGGGTGAGGGTGGGGGTGCGGATATCCCTGCGCGTGCACGTACGCGTTTGCACGCGTGCTCGTCCTTCAGTGCGGGTGCACCCTTCTCATCTCCTCAGGCATGCGCTGGGGGGATGAGGGAGCCTCAGAGGCATGAGTTAGAAGGACTGTGTACCATGCCGTGGAGATCTCCCCCATTCCACGCGGGTCCTTCCACCTGTGCCTCAGTTTCCCTGCCTGAATCAGTAAATAAGATCTTTCTCTTTTTTGCAGGGATTGGCTTCGCCACTGAGCCCGCAGGCCTCTGCCAGCCACCACCCTTACCCCCCTAGGCGTCCTCGGCAGGTCCCAATCCCGGCTCCAACGGTGCTTTCTCCCCAGCGGCAGCTATGCTGCACACCGAGGGCCACGCTCTTCTTCGGGCCGTGGGTCAGGGTAAGCTACGCTTGGCCCGTTTGCTTCTGGAGGGGGGCGCCTACGTGAATGAGGGTGATGCTCAAGGGGAGACTGCGCTAATGGC